>JABUQX010075039.1:0-10000 GCA_015478945.1 Trachelipus rathkii | reverse complement strand
TATATAGTTATATATATTATAATATATATATATATAGATATATATATGATATATATATATTATATTCGTATTTTATTCATCATTATTTTACGAAATTGGTTTATAAGATATATATTATAGATATATATTATAATAAATATATATATATATATATATAATATAGTATAGTATATATATATAATATATAGTATTATATATATATATTACTATAATAAATATATATATAGGCCAGCCTCTAGAGGAGACCAAATCCATATCTCAAAAACTGCAATAGATACAGGGAAAATTTGGAATGCTGTGAAAATTTTAGTTCGGAAAAAAAAATCCAAAAAACACGGCAATAGGGGGCTCGAGTCGACGGGGAAGACAGGGGGGACGTTTTCCATACCCCGTAGGGGAGCGGGAACCCCCGCGACACCCAGATACCAAAGAGCGGGGGGTTCCGGAGATCCTCCCCGGAAGGGGGAAATAGTCCAACCCCGTGGTTCCCCGGAAGGCCGAGACCCCGACTCCTGTCATCGGTGCGGTATACCCTTGGTTATTCTTTAGTTAAAAAAAGCTAAATTTAATAGAGTCTATAGATAAATAGGCTTCCTCCTCATATTACTCTAATTATTTTTATTTTTTTTTAAACTAAAATTTTAATCAGCTATTTCAAAAATGTATTCTTTTCCCACAATATTTTAGTTTTTTTTTAATATATATATATATCATTAGATATATATTTATATTATATATATATCTATATATATATATATATTAATATATAAATATATATATATAATATATATATATATATATATATAATATATAATATATATTATCTCCAACTAAAAATTCACCAGCACTTCCAAAATGTATTCCTTTCCCGATGCTATTGTAGTTTTTAAAGGATTGGTCCTCTACTAGAGTCTGAATATATATATAGTATATATATATATATATATATAATAAATAATATAATATATATATATATAATAGTTATATATATATTATATATATATATTATAGTATATATATTATATATATATATATATATATATATATTATTTTAATATATTATATATATATATATATATATTTATATATATAGATATAATATATATTATGATATAATTATATATATATATATATATATATATAGTATATAGATATTTATATAGTATTATATATATATATATATATATATATAGTATATGATAATATTATATATATATAATATAATATATATATTAAAATAATTATAATAAAATAAATTTTAATAGAAGGAAAAAAAATATCAGTAAAATAATCGATATTATGAAACGATAATACTAAAATATTCTATTCGTCCAAATCATAGACACAAAAAAACGGAAGAGAAAATGGGTCGACAAATTTTTTTACAAATGTCCAAATCGTCCACACTGAAACTGATGGGAAAAAAAGGTCGACAAATTTTTGTTGTGTCGACATTTTTCCTGTCGACTAATTTTCCTGTCGACCATTTGGGTATAGGTCCGAGAGTCAAACTGGGAAGCGTGTTGTCACAAATTTTGTTTGTAGCATCTGGATGATGATAAAGAGGGAGAGAGGATATAGGAGATTTGATCGGTGATATTTGGAAAACGCGATGACTTGCTTGCTGGGAGGGAGATAAGCTGAGAGAGTTTTCAAATCGACTTAGAGAGGCCTGTCGAGACTATGAACACAAACGACAAGATCATGGTGGTTAGTAGAGAAAAAATGAAATGAGAAGAATAGAAACTAAAATCGCAATATTGACTTCTGTGTCAAATCCAAGATTCAAGTTAAAGCACAATCTAGATTGTGGTTAAAATGGCTAGCAATTAACAGCGACTTCAATACTACTTCAATGACGAAATGAGTCCAAGAAATGCTAGTGAATTCTTAAAGCCCTCAAGAAAATAACCCAAATGCCGTGATCATTTGCAGTTCTTGAAAGTAGTGCCGATGACTTATGGTTTGATGAAAACGTACATACAAACAAAGATTCGACGGAAATGGAGGTTTTCAATATTTTGCTGAATCAAAATCTTAATTGGAATCTCTACGTCAGTTTCTTGTTTTTTTGCCTTTTTTTTTTTAAATACAACACCCCACTACCATCATCAGCACTAGTAGAAAGACTCTTCAGTTTGCAGGTCATATTTCACTCTCCTTAAAAGAGGCAGACTGTCTGGTGAAATGTTTAGCGTTTTGATGTTTTTAAAAGGAAATTCAGTGTATGAGCAAAATCAGGTTTCCTAACCCTTTTACTATCTCATAATTTCTCTTATAATTATATATATAATATTTTAATATATTATATATATTAATATATATATATATATATATAATATATATATATATAATATATAATATTATATATATATATAGATTCTTTATTTTACATATTTTCTGTAGATACTAATTATTTTTAATATATAAGCCTAAATATTATAATAAATATAGGACCTAATAATATTATATATATATATATATATATATATATATATATATATATATATATATATATTATATATATATATATTATTATATAACTATAGATTTATATATATATATATATAAATATTATCATAATATTATATATATAATATATATTATATTATATATGCATGAATTTTTATATGTTATGTGTTTGCATGCGATATAATCTATTTTGAGAGAATTTATGAAAGAGAATTATACTCTGTACTCAATAGTTGTACTGTTCACTAACTTTGTAAAGATCTTTAGTCTTACAGTTTATCCTTCCCTCACGAGACGAAGTTACGCTATTGGACGATATCACCTATGTTGAAAATACCTGGTGCAACTTGTAATTTAATTTATATAAATTGTGCGATTATGTTATTTCCTTAAATATCCATTTGCATTTTCTCGGAAACTGATGCGTACGGCAATGAATGGTTTTCTGTTAAAAACTGTAAATTCATATATTAAATCCTACGACAAAAATGTCATCATCCGTGTATTTGATATTACTTGCACTAGGTTTAATCCGCATATGCAAAAATTATTAACCCATTGATGAAATGGTTGGCTATTGTACTTATCACTTCTATATTGTAGCCAATATTTAGAAAACTTAATGTACAATTAACAAACTCTACGACCTTTAAGTATTTAGGTATAACTTAACGCATAATTTAAATCTTTACAATCTTAAAGTATCTAGACTACACTGTATCGGAATCGTATCGCCAAAGAGATGTAAGCAAGTATGGGCGTTCGGATAATGTTTAAAGTAAATTTTTGTATGTACGATGTAGCGGTTATCGCTTGAAGCAAAGTTTTTGTAAAAGAATGCCCATCACTGTTACATATAATAATTATATATATTATATAATATAGATATATATATAATATATATTATATATAATGATATAATTAATATATATATATATATACTATATATTATATATATATATATAATATATATTAATATCATATATAAATATATAATAATTATAATATATTATAATATTAACTATATATATAACTATATATATATATATATATGAGATATAGTATTTTATAATATATATAATAATTATATATATATATATATTTCATATATATATTATATATTATATATATATATATATAATATATATATAATTATATAGTTATATTCTATATAATATATATATATATATAATATATATATCATTAAGAGTGGCAGAGAAAATCTGGTAAAAGATGGGAGGTACTAGGAAGAGACATACACCATGGTTGAACGAAGAAGTGAAAAAAGCAATTAAAGTAAAACAGGAAAATGAGGAGGTGCTGAAAAGAAACAGCGGCAGCAAGGGAGGAATATGTACATGCAAGGAATGAGGCAGAGAAAATAAAGAGGAGGGGGCAAAAAAGATGGAAGCGGAGAGAATGGCAGGAGAAATAAAAGAGATGTGGGCGAAGGGAAAAAAAAGATATTTAAGATGGCGAGCGTATAGAAAACCAAAAACCGTAACTAGAAATATAAAAAGATAGAAACGGAGAGATTCTTGTGAGACCGGAAGAAAGAAAAGATAGATGGACCGAATACTACGAAGATCTGCTAAATGTAGAATAAGAGAACAAAGAGAAGAAGCTGATAGATCAGAGCGAGGAGGAGAAGAGAGAGGAGGAGGCGAGAGATAACGTAGAAGAATATGAGAGGCTATAAAAAGATGAGAAAGGTAAAGCCCAGAGAGGATGAGTGGCTGTGGACGCTTGGTGTGGAAGGAGAGGAGTTGAGAAGGAGAACTCACATTTGATGAAACAATGTTGGAGAGAGGAAAGGGTTGCCGGAACAGTGGGAAGAGCAATAATATATAACCGATATAGAAAGTAAGGACATGCAGGAAGCTGTAATAAGTATAGAGGCATTTCACTGATGGACCATCACAAGAAAATAAAAAACACGAAAGAATATTGGAGAGGAGCCTGAGAGAGAAAGGTAGAGGCGAGACTCGGAGAAGAACAGTACGGTATAAAGAGGAAGGGAACGACGGACCTCTATTCACATCTTAAGAATGTGGGGCGAGAAGATGCTGGATATGGCAAAGAGTCTTGTAGCGTTATGACCTGCAACAGCATTTGATTCGTCAACGAAAAGCTCTGGAGAGCTATGGAGAGAATTATGCGAAGTGAGGGTAGATAAAGAAGGCCCAAATAAAAGTCATTATGAGAATGCATGTAATTTTAGAACGAGTGAGGAGAACGATAGATCTTTGAGGTGAAAACAGGAGTGAAGCAGGGAGTGTTTTATCTCCACTGCTGTTTAATTATATTTAGACGTGGTCATAAGGAAAGTGAGGGAGAGACTGAGAGAATTTGAAGGGGACATAATGGCATATGCGACGATCTGGCATGTTGGAGCGGGAGAGAGGAGACGATTCGAGAGTTGGTGGAGGAGTTGGAGGAAGCAGGTATGAGGATGAACGTACAGAAAGAGATATTATTTAACAATAACCGGAGGAAATGAGGAGGGGATTGAATGGTAAAGAGGGAGGAGGTGAAGGCATAATACTGCATTATCTCGGAGATGGTTGAGCAGAATGGAGAGGAAGTGGAGAGAATTAGGAGTGAAGGAAAAGTATTGATTAGTTATGAAAGCGGTATACCCCATGAGGAAAGATAAAAACATCGGAATAGAGGTTAAAAAAGTGATTTTAACAGTTTACTGACTCCGACGCTGCTGTACGGAGCGGAAACATGACAACAACGAGAAGAGAGGACAGTAGAATACAAGCGCGGAGATGAGGATAGTAAGAACTATGATTGGAAAGGGTAGGAACAGAATTAGGAATGAAGTAATTAGAGAAGAAATAGGGGTGAAGAAGATGATACTGAAGATGAGTGGGAGATGAGATGGTGGGGACATCTGGAAGGATGGGGCAGGACAGAAATGCCAAAAGAAGTGGGAATGGACACCAGAGGCAGAAGACCAAGGAAGACGAAGAAGAGAGGCGGAGTCGGTTGTGAAAACTCTTTTCTTGGGGGAAAGATGCAGCTCACAAAAATGAGAATGGCTTAAAGAGAAGAGTAATAGTGCAGCAGAGGGATGCCTGGAGAAAGACGCTTGCGCGGCTGACAGGATGAAAAAAAAATTATAAGAAAAAAAAAAAAGAAACAAAATATTATATATATATATATTATATATAATATATATTATATATATATATAATATATATATTATATATATACCTATAAATAATAATTATATTATATAATAAGTATATATATATATAAATATTATATATTATATATATTATATAAATATATATTTATATATCTTGTATGTATTGCTATAATTTCAAACCTTTTTTGGAGTGGAGGAAAAATTATCTAATTTATCTATGTGTTTATCTATATAAGCTTACGAGGGATTACAAAATAGTTTGGAGTTTTCCCTTAGGTTTTATTACCTTCTTCTTCTTCTTCTTCTTCTTCTTCTTCTTCTTCTTCTTCTTCTTCTTCTTATTATTATTATTATTATTATTATTATTATTATTTTATATTATTATTATATATATTATTTTTATTATTATATATTATTATTATTATTATTATTGATTATTATTATTATTATTTTATTATTATTATTATTATTATTATTATTAATAATAATTTATTATTATTATTATACTTTTCTATTCACTTCTGCTCATCCGTCTCCCTGAGAGGACTTATAACTTATCAAAGAAATTTTACTTAATTGGACGATGAAATAGATCAATATAATAACATAAATTTAAAAATTTAACACAAGTTGTAAGATAGATATTAGTTAACCCTTTGATAGGCCGTTATTCTTAGTATTATATTTCGATCATATTTGAATGTATATGTAAATTAATAAGTTTCTAAGGCCAAGTGATTCCCTTTATTGGAATTACTGTTTCTAATGAAGAAGACTGCAATATGCTTTGATATTTAATTATTTTTATTAGTATTTTCTTTTCCCTCCTTGAAAAGGGCCCCCCTTGACCCTTATATATATATATATATATATATATATATATATATATATATATATATTATATATATATATATAATATATATATATATAATTATATATATATATATAATATATATATATATATATATATATATATATATATATATATTATATAGTAATTATATATATATAATAATAAAATTATATATTATATATATATATATATATAGTAAATATTAATTACTTATAATATATATATATATATATATATATTATATTATATAGTATAATAATATATATATATATACTATATATATATATATATATACGAAATAATATATATATAATATTTACTTTCTGTGAAGGACCATTACTTAATTTTTGTTAATTAAATACGTGTTAAATAGCAAATATAAATTATTAAAGAAGAGAAATTTAAAACACTAAATTGCAGAAGGTGGAGCTGCGTTTCCCAAGTCTATCGCGAGTCATAATGAAGTAAATTTTTCCAACATTCTCTTCCACTGGTAGCAAGGGCTGAAACCCTTCTATCACATTTATCTTTCGCGCGAATGGTGATATATCGTTTCTTCATAATATAATAGGTAATAACAGTTATTTGGTATAATGATAATATAAATAAGGTTAATGATAATTTTTTAAATATGGTGATGTGTAAATAATATATATATAGTAAATTATATATCAAACATACTAATAGTATAACAGGTTTGGTGGATCAATGATAAAATAATTTTACAGTGTATATGGTAGTTAATGAAATTTAATAATAGTGATAATGTAAATAATGTTAAATATATTGGGAAATTGTGTAGCATTACAATATTATATTAAAACATATGCGAGTGTATGATTAGAGTATAATGATATAATGATTGATATATTAATAATAGTAGGGATATTTGATATTTGTATATATATATATATTATATATAATGTATATATATTAGTATATGTATATGTGTAATATATATATATATATATATATATAATATATATATTATATGTATCATATATATATGTGTATATGTATATATAAATATATATATAGTATAAGTATATATATATGTATATATATATGTAGATATGTATGTTGTGTATATATGTATTTATAATATATATATGATATAATTATATATATGTGTATAATTGGTATGTGTTATATGTATTTGGTTATGTATATGATATTTATGTTATGTGATGTATATATTATATGAATATATATGTTTTTTTTAAATATATTTATTGATTTATATAAAAAGACGCCCGAGTAGCTTCAGTGTTTAGAGACTCGCCCAACAAACGAGGGTCCCAGTTCGCAACTGTCGAGGTGGTGAGAATGTGACATTCTCTCCTTGGCTTGGCCCGTTCCCTCGGACGTTAAGTGAGTACACCTCCTCTTAAATCACTCTGCCCGTGAGTGACGGTGTTTATCTCTGTAAAAAAAAAAAAAAAAAAAAAAAAAAAAAAAACTTATATGTTTAAAAAGAAAAAATTTTCAAAATGAACATTGCCTTAATTTTTATATAAATATTAATATTTATTCTTACTTTTTATTTTTTCAATAAAAATTGCTGTTTAAAGCATTATAATTTATTTCTAAAACATTTTTTTTGAAACCAAAAATTATATATATATAATATATATATATATAATATATATATATATAGTCCTTATATATAATATATAGTATATATATATATATATATATATATATATACTATATTATACTATATATATTATATATATCTATAATATATATATATATATATATAATAATAAGGGTATATATATTATATATATATTATATTTATAGTATTATAAAGTAGTCAGGGCTATTTCGGACTCTTTTGACCTTGACCACCTACCTGTCCCTTGACTGACCTTACCTTTTTTGCCTTGACCTGACTGACCTTGACCTTATTGAGCCCAAATTTTTACCTGACCTTGACTTTTTGGGCCTGACCTTTTTTCGGCCACCCCTTTGATCTTCCATGGGCATTTTGGCCCACCAGTAATTTTTGACCCTAATTTTTTTGGCACCTAATATTGTAGCGCCTTTTCGCCAAGAAAGCGCGCTAAACGTGCGGTTAGCAACGTTTACTACCCCACCCTTTGATCTTCCATGGGTCATTTTTGGCCCACGATTTTGGCAACCCTATTTTTTGGCTCCTAATTTTTGCCCCCTTCGAGAAAGCGCGCCTAAACGTTGCGTTCAGCAACCGATTGTCGTACCCCACCCTAATTATTTTTCGACCATGGGTCAATTTTGCCCCGGGGTTTTGATCTGTCTTAGGCTGAGCCCTTTTTGATGTTCTTAACCTTGATCCTGGCACCCGCAGTGCGAACCAGCCCGCCGCCCGCCCGCCCGCGTTTTCCCGCCCGCCGCGGTTCCCGCCCGCGCGTGAGCCCTAGCCGAGGCGCCATTTTCCGCGTTCCCACCCCGCCCGAACGCCTGCGCTCACTCCACAGCCTCGAATTAAAGGGTCGTTCATATCCCGAACGTAGATGTGAGCGATGGTCATCCGAGTATCCCGGTTTCCCGTAAACCTTCCCAAGTACTATATTACCAGAGAAATCTCCCCACCCTAATGGTTGAATCGTGAACCTCTGATGTTTAAGGTCTCGATACCTTCCACATACAATAACACCTGAGAGTACATGCGCTTAATACACCGCGCTATGAGGACACCTACCTCGAAAACTCATAGATGTTACTTTTAAATTAATACCACATTCACACCAACTATAAACATAATATAAAATGGGCAACACAGATAAAATAAATAATGTAATGAAAGATTGGCTGACAGAAATATTTTATTTTAGCAAAATACACATATATTAAAAACAAAAAATATTTTATTTTTAACATATATACATACTTTATTCTTATTTAAGTGGTATTTAGCAGTATATACATAGTATTAAGTAATATAACATTACATTGAAATTTATTTTTTACGATAGCAAAGAATTTACGACGTTCCATCATACCCCTGTATACAGTCCGAGCACTACCAATAGACAAGATTCCGGATTACTTTAAGTTGTGGCCGATAACCTTTTAATGCATTTATTTAAAGTACCTATTACCTACTTATTGGCTCGCATTCATATCAAGGAACCCTCACTTCCACGGTAAGGCTATCATATTACATACGGTTGATCGGTTCATCTAGATATGGATATTCTTGTGAAGTGAAGATTTCACCATCTTGCACTCATCATTTGTCGAGGTAACAGACTAATTGCTGTTACTGTCTGTATCCTGTGATCATGTTATAATATGTGTTATGTCGTTTAAGACCATCCCAACTCACGATTCTTGCTCTTCTCCATACATCCTTAATTCATCTTATCAAAGTAATTCTTCTGCTACCTGAGAAATTATTATGTGTTCCGGTTCCTTGATTCAACGTTAATTCTTTTGCTTTTAGATATACGCAAAAAACTCAATCATTCTTCTTATGTCGTAATGGCGTGGATTTAGACCCGTGCACACGAACTATCAGCTATATCCCAGATCCT
>JABUQX010075038.1:40000-43703 GCA_015478945.1 Trachelipus rathkii | reverse complement strand
TTGTTCAAAGATAATGATTGACTTATTATAGAAGTTTTAAGAAACTTTGAAATATTTTAGTTAACTTTGGATGAGTAATATAAATGTACGTGTTTAATTAAACATAAAATGTTTAATAAATTATACGTTTTATGTGTAAGTGAGTGTGCGTGTGTGTGTTGTGCTGTGTGTGGCTGTAAGTAAATCTGTGTGGTAAGTAAATCTGTGTGCTGTAAGTAAAGTCTGTGTGTTGTAAGTAAATCTGTCGTGTGTGTAAGTAATCTGTGTGTGAGAGTGTAAGTAAATTCTGTGTGTGTGTAAGTAAATCTGTGCTGAGTGTAAGTTAAAAATCTGTGTGTGAGTGTATAGTTAAATCTCTGTTGAGTGTAAGTAAATTGGCGTGTTAAGTAAATCTTGTGTCGTGAGTTGTAAGTAAATAATGTGTGTGTGGTGGATTGTGTGCTGTGTGTGTTAAGTGTAAATGTAAGTGTCCATGGGTAAATGTAAGTGTCACATAGTGAATGTGCTGTATAGTGCATAGTGAATGTGTGTATAAGTGTAAGTGTGTGATGTGTGGGTGTGACCGCGTTGTGTAATAAGCTGTAAATGTAAGGTCTATTGGGTAAACTGTAAGTTCATAGTGAATGTGTGTATAAGTGTTCATAGTGAATGTGTGTAAAGTGTAAGTGTGTGTGTGTGTGTTCCTGTTGTAAGTGTAAATGTAATGTCTCATGGGTAAATGTAGTGTCAGGGTTGAATGTGTCGGTATGGTATAAGTGTCATAGATGTGTGTATTAAGGTGTAAGGTGTGTGTGTGTGTTGTGTGTGTGTGTGTGTGTGTGTGTGTGATGTGTGTGTGTGTTTTCTAAATAATAATAACAATAGGGATGAAGTAAATAACAACCTAAGATATAATAATAAAAAATAAAATAAAATAATAAAAATAATAAAAATAATACATAAAAATAATAAAAATAAATAAAAAGTATTAAACAAAATAAAAAATTAATGTTAATAAATATATGAGTTAAAGCAGTAAAACATATGATTTTTAAAGCAGAAAACATGAGTTAAAGCAGTTAAAACATGAGTTAAAGCAGGTAAAGCAGTAAACAAAAGCATACTAATCCCCCTGTTGCTATGTAACACCTCTATTATTTACTGATTTACTGCTTTAAGTATGTAATGTTAATAAAAATATATGAGGTAAAGCAGAAACATATGACGTTAAAAGCAGTTAAAAACAGAAAGTTAAAACAGTTAAGCAGAAAGTTAAAGCAGTAAAGCAGATAAGTTAAAGCAGTAAAGCAGAAAGTTAAAGCAGTAAAGCAGTAAAACAAAAGCATACTAATTCCCTTGTTGCTATGTAACTGCTTTACTACTTTACTGATTTACTGCTTTAAGCTATGTAATGTTAATGTTTTTTAAAGCAGTAAAGCATCTGAGTTAAAGCAGTAAAGCAGAAAAGAAAGTTAAAGCAGTAAAAGCAGTAAAACAAAAGCATACTAATCCCTTAGGTGTAAGTAACACTCTATTGATTTACTGATTTACTGCTTTAAGGTATGTAATGTATGTGAGTTAAAGCAGTAAAGCAGTGAGTTAAAGCAGTTAAAGCAGAAAGTTAAAGCAAGTTAAAGCAGTAAAACAAAAGCATACTTAATCCCTTAGGTGTTAGGTAACCCTCATTGATTTACTGATACTTGCTTTAAGGAATAGTAATGTATGTGATTAAAGCCAGTAAAGCAGTGAGTTAAAGCAGTATAAAGCAGAAAGTCAAAGCAGTAAGCAGTAAAACAAACGCATACTAATCCCTGGTGTTAGGTTAACACCTCGTATCGATTTACTGCATTTAAGGGGGATACTGTAATTATGTCGAGTTAAAGCAGTCAAAGCCAGTTAAGCAGTAAAGCGGAAAGTTAAAGCAGGTAAAGCAGTAAACAAAAGCATATTATCCCTTAGTAGTTTAGGTAAATCTCTATTGATTTACTTGATTTACTTGCTTAAGGTATGTAATGTTAATAAATATGTGAGTTAAAGCAGTAAAACATATGAGTTAAAGCAGTAAAACATGAGTTTAAGCAGTAGAACAGTAAAACAAAAGCTTACTATTCCCTTGTTGATTAGGCTAACACCTCTATTTATTTACTGATTTTACTGCTTTAAGGTATGTAAAGTATATGTTTTTAATAAAATATCGTACAATTGTAGTAAAATAAAATGATTATATATCAGACACTCTGGATTTTTCTTCTTACATACAATTTTTAAAAATTTTATAAATTAAAAAGTATTAAGTAAAAAGTATTAAGCAAAAAATAATGTTAATAAATATATGTGTTAAATAATAGGTCTGTAATGAGTTACAGTTTTTAGGTTCGCCAGAAAATGTTTTTTTAATAAAAATGTTTAAGTATGAAAATAAAAATGAATGGACTCATAGTATCATTATGAAAAGAAATATCCTTTTAAAATGTTTAAGTATTGAAATAAAATGAAATGACTTTAGTAGTATATATTTTTCATTTTCGCGCGGGAATAATTGCGCCTGCGGGACGCACGCAGCGGCGGGACGGCGGAAATATTGCGCCTGCTGGGCGCACGCAGCGGGCGGGCGGCAGGCGGGGGCGTGCGAGGACGCGGCCGGGCAGGGGGTGCGGTGTCGTCTGACTTTGTTGCGGGAAGATCATACTGCGGCCCTGGTGTTCCCGATAAATGACTCATTAGGGGAAGACATCTAATATCTAGCTCTGTTCTATGATGTAGGGAAGAAAAGGGCTAGAAAAGGTTAGAAAAGGGGGGTGCTGCGGCATCAATCCATCAAAGTTGAGGCATCAATGCTGAGGCATCAAAGTTCAGGCATCAAAGTTGAGGCATTAAAGTTGAGGCATCAAAGTTGAGCATCAAAGTTGAGGTGGGAGTGTAAGTGTATCTGTGTGTGTGTGAGTGTAAGTGTAGATGGGCTAATGTAATTTGTCTATGGCTAGTGTAAGCGCATATAAGTGTCATAGTGTGTATGTATGTAGTGAAAGTGTCTGTGGTGAGTTGTGAGGTAAGTGGTACTATGGTTAGTGTAGTGTCTATGGAAAGTGTAAAAGTGGCTTAATAAGTGTGAGTAGTGTGTATAAGTTCATAAGTGCAATAGTGTGTATAAGTGTCATAGTCAATGTGTGTATAAGTGTGTGATTGCAAGTATATATATTAGATATATAATATATATATATATATATATATAACTATAATATATATTTATATATAGATTATAATATATTATATATATATATATATATATTTATATATATATATATATATATTATAGATATAATAATATATTATATATATAATAATATATATATATATATATATATATATATATATATATATATATATATATAATAGTATATATATGATATATAATTAGGCTATAAGTGGTAGAAAAATACTAACTCATAGTAGGAAGCATCTTGACTTGTAATATACACCAATCGAAATCCTCATACCTTATAACCTAGGGGTAGACACCCATATTAGGGGCTATTCAAGGGCTCAGGGAGAGGCTAGAAAGCGCTTTGAAAAAAGTTGCAACTCAAGTTGGCACTAGTGCACTCACTTGGCCTATGTGGCACTCACTTGGCACTCATTGTCACTCACTTGGGCCCTCATTGGCACTCATTGGCACTCACTTGGCACTCACCTGGCACTCATGAGACATACTCATAGAATATCA
>JABUQX010075038.1:30000-35000 GCA_015478945.1 Trachelipus rathkii | reverse complement strand
TCTTTGCAGAAATAAGGCTTCCTATTCCGTTGTAAGTCCCTCATTCGCCACTTTGTTCTTCTGTGCTTCTTCCAAATTGTTCCATTTTACCTCATCCTTTCCTCCCGGCGTATGCAACTTTTAGTTTTCCTTTTCTTCCTTATATTATGTATTCGCAAACATTTTCTTTTGAGACATTTCATCATTTTCTGTCTGGCACATTCAACCAATGCCTGCTCTTTAACTTTTAACCTCTTGCATTCACCTCTTAATTTCACCACTCATTCGTTGCGATTCTTACTTCTACTTTAGGCCATCCACGATACTTCTCTGCACTTATTTTGTTTTACTAACTATAGGCTTTCCTTTCATTTGTGCCCCAGATTTGTTCCAGTTTTTCAGATCATGGCTGCACATTCAAAACTGATTTATTTGCAACGCATCTTAAACATACTTTTCCCTTAATTACGTATTGTGTCTCTAACTTTCTACTTAGTTAATTCTACTGCTTCCCTACTCTCTTTCCTTCTCTCCAGGTCTGGGTGAATATGGCCATTTTCTGTGCACACCTGATTTAACTTAGTATTAACTTTAATCTTTTATCAAAACAACATAATGATCAGTATAAACCTTTATCCCCAGCCCCTCCTTCAACATCTTCTTCACCACTTCTTGGCGGTGTTCTGTGCGTTCATAAGTAGTCGGAAGCCATATACTTTGTTCACTGGGGTGTCGATGGCTATTTCTGTGTAACTGTTACACTCCAAATGTTCTAGTGTAGGTTCAGCTATGGAATACTCCTGTGGGGTTTTTGAAAGAAGAATATTATGTTACTCACGTTGTATGTGCTGTGTACAATCCTCCTTTTTTTCCCTCGACGAGAAGATTGGTGCGTCGGGGTTGGGGGGTCTTTATTGCTCTGTGTGGAAGTTGTGTGCTTGTCTTGTTGATGCTCTGTGCGGGGTGGCTGCGTTGCTTCTGCTCGATGGTGTTCGAATCGGTGTTTTACTCTACCAATTTTGTGTTGTGTTGCTGTGGGTGGTTGTTGTCTTTGGTGTCGGGTGGGACTGTCGCCTCTCCTTAATCGAGGCCGATGGAGGTTCCCTTGAAGCTTCCTACTCACGTTCCGAGTCGAATACCGTCAAATTCAGTATGTGTTATCCAGACAGTCGCACTCCTTATGCGCCTCAACCATCACTGTCTAAGATAGGAAGAACGTGATATGTGCAGGGTGTCTTTACTGTACTAAGATTTCGTTATCGAGGTGTCAATGTGGCTGGTGTGTTAGGGTCGTGGGGTGGGTGTTGTTGGTGTGGTGGCTGGTTGTTGGGTGGGTGGCGGGTTGTGGGTACAGTTAAGACCTTCTTTTAACTTAATTTACTATTAGAAATTCCTAGTAATCACCTAAATCACGGAACTGGGCCCACATCGACCTATCCTTTGATTGGAAAGTTGTTCTGGTCAGTTGGTGGTTTGTGAGTTGTGTGGGTTTCATATTTTGTAGTTTAACTTGTTTTGTGTTTGAAGACTGCAGCACTTTATAAGTGGTGCTTATGGAGCACCATCATTTTCTGTCAGTGAATACCACATGTTTTTGGCGGCTAGACCTGATAAGGACAGGTTGTTTCTTATGTCAAACATAGGTTATACGTGATGCTTCATGGTTTTCAATTAAGTTTTAGAAATAGATTATGTCATTAAGTGTGTGCCTTGGTGGGTAGTTAATGTTCTCTCGAAATTGTAATGATGTAACATATCATTTTGTGGTAAAATTTCCCAGCCCAAAGTTGTGGTTTACTGATGAATATTGATGTGTGTGAAGATTCTTGCTTTAAGTTGGAATGAGGATCGTCGTCTGCCCCAATTATGTGTTCGTGAGACGTGTTAACGATAGCTGCGCTTATTAATGTGGCGCGTGGCGGTCGTAAATATCATACTTCGTGTAAAGAAGTTTGGTATCAATGCATTTGTTTCCAAAAACCATTGACTAATAACTAACTACGAGTGACATAGTGTCCGGGTTCATATGAGTATGGCATCGCTTGGAGTTCGTTTGGTAGGCGGGGTGTAATCGTGTTGCTTTCGGTAGGTATACCTCTCAAATATCTTGTATGGATTTGGTTTGAATTTATAACTGTTAGGTTGACTAATTCTTCGTTGTTGTTTGCGTTTTGCGTCTTTTTCTAGGATGCCTTCAGTATAATTTTCTATTGATGAATCTAGTTTTCTTCTAAATCACCAGTTCCTTAGTAAGTCGGGGTCTTGCCTTGCTTAGTGTGCTTTTTGTACGTGCATGTATATACCCTGTTTCAGAACAGGCGGTTGATGAATAGTGGCAAAAAACCTTGCGCTTGAATTTCAAGGATTGGGTGTGGTATATTGTTCTCTATGGTGTACAGTAATGTCTATCTGCATAACTTATTTGCAGGCGTGCATTCCCATTAACAGTAGATCATGTCAGTCTAGTGCAGTTGAGGTTTTTGTGAAAGGTCTAGTGTGGTAGATGGGTACAAGTCCATATTCATAAGGAAATCGAGAGATAACCGTTAAGATGTACATCGTGGCACAGTGAATGAAGTTTTACTATTGTAATCGAAACACAAACAGATCAGTGAATTTATTGTAATAATGTAGTGTGGTTGTTTTGGTCAATCAATGTGCTGGTAAAGTATGTGTAAGTGGAAGGAGTAGCTGCTTGTGGAAGAGTTTGGTTCCTTTTATTATGGTGATAAATGAGATGTTTTCCAATTACTAAAAGTACATTTCTCATCCTTATTTAAATAGTCATTATTATTTTTATAGAATTTGTTATTGTTCCATTTGTGTGTGATCAGCGGGTAGCGAAAAGATAGGTTGTTTTTTTTGGTTTTCTTTACTTCTTTTAACCTAAGGTGCATTTGTCGCTGTTCATGAATGTTGCTTCATAATATCTTTTTAACGGCCGCCGATTTTTTAAATTTATGGTAATTTTGATACTTTGTTTTTTGTCTGTCATTTATGCCTATGTTAACAGCTATATCATCCAGATGGGAGCGGTCTTGTAACTTTATTTGGTTTCGTTTAGGATATGTCAAATTTTTTAGTAAATAAGCAATTATACAGAGAGCCAGACGCGAAAATCATTAAGCAGGGCATTACGTCCATATACCGTTTATAGAGAACTTTTACGCTTTAGTTTGCATGTTTTGCTTGGTTATCATTTACCTGAAAATTTTTTTTATGCTCATAGATTTGAATCATCCCTGATGATAGTATTTAGTATATTTGATGGTGGATTATATTGGGGTCTTATATAGTAAGAGGTGTTAATGTGTATATATAGATATATAGTATACTATATAGGTGTGGTATTATTATATATATTATATATATTATATATATATATATATATAATATATAAATATATATATATAATAATTATATATTGGTAATCTGTTACCTCAGGGGAGGGTTGTGCTTACTGCTGGTGTTTGGTTGTTTTTTGGTGTCTGTGCGTGTTTTGTGTGTTGGGCTCGATTTTTATTGATAAATCACAGGAATATATATCTAAAAAAATAAGTGATTTGAAATGAATCGTTGAAACGGATATTTTGTCGCTCTTCTTTTAGAGAGAGAGATAGAAGTGTTTACATGCTTGTCAGATATTTGTTATAAACGGCTTCCTAGGATTTGTAGTATTAATAAAAAGCGGTAATAAATTTTTTTTTTGAATGAATTGCGGACAGTGTTATGATGCTTAAAAAATATTAATGCGGGAATGAAGGTGCGTGTGAAATGCGGGAAATATGTTCGCGAGTCTTCTTGTTTGTTTGTTTTTGTTTTGTAGGTGTGTTTGGTGGTGGTGGGTGCTGTCGTTGGTGGGAGTCTGTTTGGTGGTTTAGGAAAATAGAAGTGAGGCAGACTTGTCGTGATTAGATTAAAGTAGGGTTTGTGTTGGTTCGCGCTTTAGATTCGTTTCCTTATATTATATATGATTAGTGGTTTTGGTGTGTTGGTGCCTTCGTGTGGGCTCTGTTTTAAGGGCATGTTCGCGTAGTGTTCTATGGTTAATGATAAAGATTTGTTAATTCTACATAGGTTTTCTCTGTGTGTGATATTTCCGTAACAAAACCTTATCATAACCTGATCTGTAGAGGGCCTGAAATTTGAGACCTTTAACCTGGTGATCGATTCATAGTGATTGAAAAGTCTTATGTGGGTTTTTTCTGACTATATTTCTTTAGTGTAGTGTCTGGTAACGTTCTTTCCTAGAGGAGAAGCGATCGTGATATTTTTTCGTCACTATTGCTTCATTTATTGATTTTTTTAGAGTATATCCTGTGATTTTTTCATAAAAATTATCTGGGGGTTTGACCACCCTGGGTATCAATTACCTATCTTATGTGGATGATATTTATATATAATTTATGATGATTGGATGATGATATAGGGGTACTGGTGTTTGTTTATAGTATAATGTTATTGCTTAGTATATATTATTAATATATATATATATATAATATATATATATATATAGTATATATATAAGTGATATTATTTACTCATAATATATATATTAATAATTTATATATATATATTATATCTTATAATATATATATAATATATATTATATATATATATTAAATATATATATATATATAGTATATTATATATATATATATATATATATATATATTATATATATATTATATTAATAAATATATAATATTTAAAAATAATATAATCATTATATATATATAAATATATAATATATATATATATATTACAGGGTGATTAAAACCTCTGCGACATAACTCGGAGGGCTGATAGAGCAAACGATATGGAACATTTATTGTTAAATAAACTATGTTGTATGACGTTTCGTTTCAAAGTTACGGACAATTGAAGGTACACTAGTTTGTTGTGTGACGCGTCGCTTGTAGGTTACCGACGATTTAATGTTACTCAATTTTAATGTGTTTTGTGCTGTGCGCGTAAATGTGTGTAACGTTTAACGTCTTCGAACACATGTTACAGAACCT
>JABUQX010075038.1:12500-15000 GCA_015478945.1 Trachelipus rathkii | reverse complement strand
AGAGCTTCAACAAGTATAATCGCTCCACATCAAAGGAATTATATGGCTAATTTTTTTTCACTGAAGCATGAGGCATGTTATATTTCATAATGAAAGAGAAGGATTTTTGTAAATAAATACAGAAATCGAATATTTAATAATTGATATATATATATATATATATATATTATATATATAATATATAATATAGTAATATAATATATATATTAGATATATATATATAATATAATAATAAATATATATATATATAAATATATATATATATATCAATATATATATATATAGATATATATATATATATATATATATATATAAATATATATATAAATATGATATATTATATATAATATATATATATATATATAATACTATATATTATATATACATATATAACATAAATTTCCCAGTGTAACTGCGCTAAATAAAATTATGAGTTTCTTAATGATTATTGCGTTATTCCTGAAACAATTAATGAATTTGAAATAAAATTTACAGATGAAAACCAAACAATAATAAGCTTTTGACGCTGGAAATATATTTCTAAAATGATTGATGGTAAACCTTTAATTCATTCATCCCGCTGCTTCCGGATATTTTCGTCAAAGCCCAAAAATTTTGCTTCAGCATAAAAGTTCATGCACAAAACAAAAAAATTATAGCTACATAACAGACTAAATTCTGTTTAAAGATTGCAAACAAACTCAATTAAGTTATGGTGTAATTCACTGAAAACAATTAAAGTTTCAATTAGCTTCACTAGTATGTGTCCTCCATAAGGAATATGCCATGCTCTCCATAGTCAATTTGTTTTTCACTATAAAACCCTTGATTCAAAACAATGTTTTGGTAGATAGTTTTTAAACTCACATCTGGCTTCGAATCGCCTTCTGGGACTCAATGCATTGGAGTTTAGAAGAAAATGGATAGAAGATATAATAGATGAAGTTAAGTTAAGCATAGGAATTCCTCTTGAGATGATGGATACTTACTGAAAATTACTTTTTAGGTAAAAAAATTCAAAGTCAAACCTTTCTTCTGGAAATGTATTGAACTTCGTTGGTATGTGCGCCGTTTATAATGTATCCGTCCAAACTGAACTCAAAAACTAACCAGGTGCAAGAGAAGTTCTTATAGATGGGCATGTTTTAAAAAAAGAAGAGCTAGAATTCTCGATCCATTCCTGATATTTTATATATCGTACAGGAATGTGCGATTCAAAACAACAGGAAAATAGCGACCATTAGTATGGGATCACCACATAAAGATGGTCAAAGAACTTTTTCCCAACTAGATATAATATCATGAGAAACGCAAAATTATCTGGCACGTACATCCAACGTTACTCGTTGAAAAAGATTTCTGCTAACTTTCAAGATATGAGGCTTCATGGATGAACAATTGAATTACAGCAACCTATTTAAAAACAAAGAATTGGTCTGCGAATCTTTAGCAGTATCGCCAAAAGGAAGAAATTACAATGTTTCAATTTGTTAAAACAACCATTGAGAATAAATGCTTTACCTCTTGAATTCGTTGCCATGAGTTGATCATTCGTAGCTACGAGGCGATTAGCTATTAATCTGCTTTTCAATTTGCTGTGCAATAAAATTACTTGTCTCAGTGAAATCATTGCTGCCAGTAAAACATGTAAGTTTAATAATAATAATATAATAATAATAATAAATAATAAATAATAATAATAATAATAATTAATAATAAATAATAATAATAATAATAATAAATTAATAATAATAATAATTAATTTAATAATAATAATAAGAATAATAATAATAATAATAAGTCAAAATAATCAAGAATAATAATAATAATAATAATCAATAATTAATAATAATAATAATAATAATAATAATAAATAATAATAATATAATTAATAATAATAAAATAATAATAAAAAATAATAATAATAATAATAAATAATAATAATATTTTATATTATATTATTATTATTATTAGTATTATTATATTATTATTATATATTATATTATTATTATTATTATTATATTATTATTATATTATTATTATTATTATATATTATTATTATATTATTATTATATATTATTATATATTATTATTATATTACATTAGATTATTATTATTATTATTATTATTATTATTATTATCAATTAATATCATTAATATCAAATATTATTATTATATTATTATTATATTATGATTATTATATTATTATTATGATTTATTATTATTTATTATTATTATATTATTATTAATTATTATTGATATATTATTATTATATTATTATTATTATTATATTTTATTATTATATATTATTATTATTATATTATTATTGATTATTATTATTATTTTATTATTTTACAGTTGTCACCAAACACTCACGGAGGAGCATATTCAAGGGTACGGTGTTAAAGTACATCACAAATTTACCATCTAAACGCAGATTTTGCCAGATAGCACCCCAGACTCAGACTTTAAAGTGAGGAAATTAATTCAGCAGGAAACA
>JABUQX010075038.1:0-7500 GCA_015478945.1 Trachelipus rathkii | reverse complement strand
CCTACATTCACAACTTACTACTAATATCTGGCGTCACTCGTTCCCTTTTCATCCCAAATAATCCTAAATATTTTAAACTCAGGACACTTGTTCAGTTGCTTCACCATCTTAATATGACAAACACTTTCGCGGACTTCCTCATTCACTACCATAAAAACCTTACTCTGTATCTACATTTTACTTTTCAAAACCCTCCTTTAATAACCGCTGTCAAACATCAGTTTTACCTATCATCCCCAAACTCTCTCATACTTCACACACAAAATTACGTTCTATCTGAAACATGATTCACATTCACCCTCCAGTCTCTTTCATTTCTCCATCATTTTTTAACACCCTTCCCCTACCAACCCGACTCTAATTCTATCTATAACTCAATTTCATATACAAATTAAAAACCAAACAGACAACATATCCCTGTCTCTCTCCACTATTAAGTATTAAAACCATTTACCTCTACTCCATTTTTTCTTCACACGTCTCACTATCGTCATACGATACTATAATTCCCATTCAAAAGACTACACCCATCATCATTGCCACTCAACATCTTGCAAGGATTTCATCTATCAATCATCTGATACGTCTTGTTGCAGATCCATTAATCTTAATACATGTAATTTATAAGAGCTACACTAAAATAAGCATCTTCATTATGGTATCCTGCCACACATCCCTCTATTACAGTAAACTGCAAAAACCCCAACTCAGCACTCAGACTTATCACAAGCTTTACCAAAGCCATACCAAACCACCTAACTATCTCTTCCCATACCCCACACTCCAAATAAACAACTAAATTCTACCCTATAATTCCCTACAGCATATCCATTATCCTCCCTTACCTTTATATAAGAATGACTATTTCACTTTCTTTTCAATTTCTCGGAACCTATTACCCTCCATAAAAATCAGACTTTGTTACACACTTTCCAAACCAATCAATTCCAACACACTATTGCCCTCCATTCTTATCCATCAATTCACCAGCAATCACATCCTCGACTAACTACTATGCAAAACATCTTAAAGTTTCTAACCATTCCAAATCATCTCTCCTATAACACTCATACCAAAATACCAATTCTTCCTATGGACCACCACAAATTACTAATACACTATCCAACCATCCAGTCATCACCCTCCCTCATTATTATCCCAAACAAATTATATTCCATCCGAATTATTGCAAGTCGTTCACTCCAAGCTCATCTTTCACTTCAATCTACTAGATCCTTCCCCATCATTCCTCACATACCACTATATATCTTAACCAAACATCAGTAAAATAACTGAAATCCTCCGATCATTCTTCCCGATATTCCCACTACTTCATATCCAGCATTCCCTTTACCTCTCGCATTCCCCTAATCCTTTCCGCCATTTACCTTCCAAAAGACTTCCTAACATCACTGTCATAAGTCCCCTCATTCAACCACACTCCTCTCCCAAATAACGTCCAAATTCCTTCCTCCTCACACTTCCTCTACCACATTACGCTACACTACAACTTTTAGTTTTAAGTTTCATCATTAAATATGAATAATCCAACATCTTGTTCTAAAACACCATTCACTTGCTCATCAGCACATTCAACCACTGCTCTTTTTAACTTTAAGATTGATCGCCTCTTCATTTCCACCATTCACTGTTAAGATTCTTTACTTCTACCTTGGCACAATTCCACATACTTCTCAAGCACTACTACAACAAGGTTTTCCATTTCGATTTGTCCACATTGCTTCAGTTCATTCTGTTCAGTAGTTCAACTGATTTATTGCAAACGCTCTTTAAAAACTTCCTTATTACCTTGTTCAACTAACTTTCACTCTTAATTCTTCCCACTTCCTTCTTTCCCCTTATCCTCTATTACCTTGTTCGATAACATTTACTTTAATTCTCCCACTTCTTTCCTTACCTTATTCCTCTCCATTCAAGCCCCACTAACTTAATCTTACATAAAACAACATGATGATCTGATAATCCCATCCCCAAGCCCCTCAATGATTTAACATCCATCACATTACTTCAACATCTCCTCTTACAAACCAACACAAAAAACAGCCATACTGTCACGCGATTCCATCTCTACTTAAACCAAACTCTAATCATACTTATTAATACTATTGTGTTTGAAAGGTATTACTACACACACATACCTCTTTCTTCACATAAATCAATCACCCCAAAAACCAATTCTCCATTTTTTCCCGTGACTCCAAATTTACCTGTTAATCCATTTTTTTTTTGATCACCTATCCAACCATTTGATCGCCCGACACAATCAATCTGAAGCCCTACTCACCCATTCAAAATTCATTCAGATTATCCCAGAACAGTAGCACTCTCCTCCAATATCACTTCAAAAAAGGACCATACGTACAACCACGCATACCTTAACCTTTTCAACTTAAATTAACCATAGGAATTCTGGTACCTACACAAACAAAATCGACATATGTCACTTCATCAAAATCCACAACTCCTTCCCTCCCCCTCTCATTCCTCTCCAGCACACGCACATTTCACACCACACCACTCTCTTCACCGCTTCCTTTCATCTTGTTTCAGTCATAGCGAGCAAAATCAAATTTATCCCGCCTATATACATCGTCTCCTTTCCCTCTTCTCTCAACATTTATCCCTCTGGCAAATTTTTTTTCCCCCATTTAGGGGGCTCGAGACGTACATACAATTTCGCCGAAAGATACATGGTTGCTTACGGCTATCACGACCTATGTGCGAGCCTGCAATATCAACCTAGCAAAATTAAGTGTAGTAGGCAGCTAACCCAACTACCACTGTCCTTTTACTCGCCTGTCAAAACCAAGCAGAGCATACTCATGTGGCAGTTTCTTCCTTCCCAGCACATTAAAGCATAGAAGGTAATGTCTGTTAAATGTGTTGTCTGGTAAGAAGAAGGAAATAATGTAATATGAACGCAAACGGGTTATCCTGAACACTGGAATCGTCAAGGAAATACTCTATTTACAACATTAAAGCTTAATGGAGTGCTTTCCATCGATTCGACGTGCGCTACTTACCTTTCTCTTTCAGTGTATATATATATTATTATTATATATATATATATATATATATAATAAATTATATATATTATAAATATTAATTATATTATATATATATATAAATATATATATAATATAAATATATATATTAATATTAAATATTATTAAAATATATATATATATATATATATATAATAATATATATACTATTATATATATATATTCCGAGGGATTGGAGGAGATCAGTAATAGGATAACCTTATAATATAAGGGTAAGGGGGGGGTATATGGGTAGCTGTAAGGAATTATAGGGAATAGTTTATTTGAGTGTTCTAGGGAACATATATGCTGGTATGTTGGCTGAAAGAGTGTCTCACTGAGGAGGACTGATTGGTGAAGAACTTAAGGTGAGGTTAGAATATAAAGAATATGTGGAGCAAATCTTTCACATTGATAACAAATGATTTAGAAAATTGAGAGTGAAGAAAAATAAATTTGTATTTAGTTTTATGAATTTGCAACAAGTGTATGATATGATTAATAGGGAAGTTCTATGGCAGGTGTTAATGATATCATGTATTCGTGGCGCTTCTAAATGGAATCAGAAGTATTGTATGACCAAAGTGAAGTGTGTATAATAATAATTGGAGTTGAAAGTGGCCTTATGTTTTTAATATAATAGCGAGTTGAGTCAGGGATGTGTTATGTTCCTTGGTTATCAATTTGTATATGATGGGTATGAATAAATAATTAGGGTGGGCGGTGGCAGGGCCAGGAAAGTTATATTATAGAGATGAAAGAGGTGAATGGTCTGCCCTATCCATTAGTATGCGGGATGATTGGTTTGAGTGTGATCTGAAGAGAATTGATAGATAGTAGAGGGTTTGGCAGAGATGAGAAAGGAGGGGGGTTGAAAATAAACGTAATATATAAGTGTATGGTGGTGAGTCGAGAACAGTCCTCGGTGTGAAGTTAGTTATGATGGTGAGCAACTAGAGCAAGTGTCGAGTTTAAGATTAGGATATATGCTGAAAAAGAATGGAACGGTGATTCATAGTGTAGTAGGAAAGTTGTGAATGCGATAGCGAAGGAGCTGGAGCAAGTAAATTCTTAATGGATGTAAAGGGACTAAATATTGAGCGCCTAGGTCTATATGATGTTAACGTTGTTACATGTGTTTAATGTATAGTAGTCGAAACTATGGTCTGGAATAAGAGAGGTATAGCATCTTAAATACATTTATTTATTATGACAGTCTTCATGCGCGTTATGTGGGAGAAGAATTGATAAATATGGGGAATGAAACGCCATTAAGAGTTGTGTGGTGGTGAATAAAGAATAAATGAAGAATTAAAGAAAGTTTCATGTGAGAGGTTGGTTGTCTGGAAAAGGAAGTTGTTAGTCGATTGATTAAGCGGAGCATAGTGATCGAGGTGTTTGGAATCGAATGAGCTGGAGGATTGAAGAAAAGTTAGATTGAGTCAGTTAAAGCTTCCTGGAAGAGCAGTTAATGTGAGTTTGGCAGAGGCAGAAGAAAGGTGCAAATAGGAATGAATGGCTGGGTTTTGTGCAGTTAGTGGGTTGTGGTTCCACCTGGCCAAGGATGAACCTTCACTGACCAAAATTCATACACGGTCCGTCGCGGTCCCGTTGAAGCTCTAGGCTCGGAATTTTCTGACTGTGCTGCGATTCTATGAAGGCTATAAAGGAGCGGGTAAAGATGGCTTTCTTTTCGACTTGCGTCTTATTCTACCACTTTTCTGTTTCCAGTGCATGCTGCGCACCTTACTCTTGGGAGAGAAGGTGGGTAATGATTGATGATGCATATATATATAGTATATATATTATATAGAAGCAGCCGGCAGATAATATATATATAAAAATATATATATATTATATATATAATATATATATATATATACTATATATATATATTATATATTATATATATATATATATTATAGTATAAGTGCTCCAAAGTTGATGTTTCAAATGATAAGTTTTTTTATCATAACTAATTGCATCAAATAAATAAAAGAGACCTTCTTTATTTATTCAAAGTAAATTACAAATAATGTTACAGAAAATGCTTTGTAAAATAACTCCTTTTTCATTAAATATAAAATAAAAGTATTGATTTTAATTTTCATTCTCTGTGTTTTTTATTCCATGATGGAATTACTATTCGACCCCACGAAGTACATTTGCTTATTAAATATAATGAAATTTGGTAAAACTTGATATGCTTTACATCGTTTCAGGAAATCCAGGTCGAGTCTTAGTTTTTCCAGTTTCTTTTTTTTTTTTTTTTTTTTTTTTTTTTTTGTGTCATTGAGCATTTATTGTTTTACGCACTTTGACCAAAAAAAATTTTAAAACTAATTTTAAGACTTTGAGAAAATTTAATAATGTAGAAATAATGCATTTAATGGCAAGTTAAAGAATTGGTTTGTGCTTTACCATACATACTATTAATAAAAATATATCTATCAGTCAACCAAAATCTGAGTTTTATTCCTTAAATAAAGATATTAGTTTTAAAGAAGAGTTTGACGGACTTATTGCTGATTATTACTAGCCGGGAATAGCCAGCTTAGTGAAAAAAGGTGACCCCCACCACGAAAGCTGCAGAAGCTTCATACCTGCTCTTACTTAGATTCAGCAATTCGAAAACCGTAAAAAAGGGTATTGGATAAAAGAAAATTAGATAGCTCCCATCACTCCTGCCACTTCATATTGTATGTGATAAGAAGCTTGAACACCCTCTCCTGCAGGAGCTCCCATCAAGCAAAGGTATCCTTTGCAAGCCTAACTTCCTCGCAAGCAACGTTCCTCGCAAGAGTCCTCGCAAGCCAGAGTCAGTTCCTTAAGTGACGTAAGCAAAGACCACTCCCTCAGACTCAAGAAGAGCTCCTTAGACGCCAGCAGCACTTAGCAAAAAGCTCCAGTCCGAAGAAGATAATGAACATCGTCTTCAAAGAACACCCTCTCAAAATATTGCCTGCCAACAACGACCAACAGCAACTTTCAGCAAGAAGACCAGTCACGTAGAAGAAGCATCCAGTATCATGCAGAACATGTAGACTGTAGCATAGTTCACTCACTATTAAAATCAGCCCTACAGGCCTCAGTCTTAACATGTCTGATTCCGCCATCCTCACATCAGTTTCAAATTAGCCACTGTACGAAAAATCTTCAAGCAACATTAGATTACGAAGACTTAGAAACAGGTAACACCATTAATCCAGACATTAGTAGCCTCTGTTAGCCTGACTATTTTCGTCGCTCTAATACCAATTTAAAATAACGATGAAAAACGATTCCCTCAAGCACATGCAAATCGGTGTAGACAGGAACATTTATCACTCAGTTAATACTCGGGTCTACCAACCTTAGTTTAAGGTGGCTATTTCCATGAACACTATGGATATAAACTACTCTCTTTACGGAAGAACTCACAGATTACTTCAGATGAACTTCCATTTTTGTCTCTTCAGCTCTGGTTACAATAGAAGAAAGATTCATCCATGTATGGTATTACGTCTAAATCAATTGGCACCTCATACCACTGCTACTATATATGGATGGATAACCTGAAGAAGTGAATCACCATTAGTATATATTTGGTAGTACGTATAATACAATGGCGGACCAAATGCCACTGCTACGAGATATATATTGATTATCCTGGAAGAATGGAGAGAAATCAATTTCAATATAGTGATAGTTTAATACAAATGGAGGCCTCATACCACTATCACTATATCATCTTCATTCAAACTGTATTATTCCCTGTGATTCATACTTCCTTTAAAATTGCATCAGAGAATTCAACATCAAGCTTCACACATTTCTCACCATTGGTTCCTCAATGTTATGTGGATTCACTTTCATGGATGGTTCCTAAATCAGATGATGATTCGATTTCAATGGAGACCACTTCATCTACTGAGCAACAGCAACAAAAGTGCATTTCAGTGTTTAAATTTAATAATAATTATGTTTCAAAGTGATTATGCTTAAAAATTAATTTAGTGTTTTCGAGCGCGAAGTAATATATAGTGCTCAAAGTGATTGTTTAAATAATAAGCTCCTTTTTATCAAATAACTGTCCAAATATATAAAGTTAGACCTTTCTTGCTTATAGAAAGTAAATTACGGAAAATATTGCAGAAAATGGTTTGTGAACTAGTATTTGCTTTTTTCTCTTTGGAATATAAAGTGTAACGATTTAACTTTTAATTATGTTTTTTTATTACATGTTATTATATTATTCGTTTTATGAAATAATATTTGTTTATTAGAATATAACATTTTTTATACTATTTGTTATACTTGTTATATTATGTAGATGTATCTGATATTTTTGTGCATCTAAAAATTTACTGCCTAAAATGTTCTATACAATTTTGTCATATGCATTTTTTAAAGAATTTAAGTTTTGTAAAACATGGTTTGATTTTAGGTGTACTTG
>JABUQX010075037.1:0-97130 GCA_015478945.1 Trachelipus rathkii | reverse complement strand
AAAACTTTTAACGATACAAGTTTTTGGCGACAAAATTAGTTTACTCGTCGCGAATATTAACTTTGATAATAATTTATTATAAGACCGATAGAATTATTATAATTTTTTTTTTTTTTTTTTATTTTTCCTTAAAATTTCGTTTTCTATAACAATCGATATATTAATAATTAAGGGTAACTAAATTAAAAAACAATTTAAATAACGTTAAAATATAACGATATATATGTTTTCTAACGTATGATAGATAGCCAGCCATTCCGAATTTTACAAAACAAAAGTCTCTCTCGTAGGGATGGAATAAACTAAATTTCTACTTTGAATAAAAAAAATAAAAAAAAAAAAAAATTTCCAATATAATTTCTAAGTTTTTCATCATCGATATTTTTTTTAATACTATAGTGTCGTGTAAAGGAAACCGAGAGACCTTTTACTGAATTGGGTTGATACCCAATTCCCTTGGAAGACACTATATTTTCTATTTGAAAATTTTTTTTTTTTTTTAAATAATTTCTAAGTTTTTTATCAATATTTGAATATACATAATTTTTTTTTTTATTATTTTTATTTATATTTTAAGAATAACTGACAAACCGTTCGGTGAATTGAGTCGATATCCGGTTCCCTTTGAAGACACTATATTTATATTATAGTGTCATTTCACGGGAACTGTGAAACCGTTTGATGAATTGGGTTGATATCCTGTTCCCCTTAAACGTCACTATATCGATATAGTGTCATTTTACGGGAACGGTGAAACCGTTTGATGAATTGAGTTGATATCCGGTTCCCCTTAAACGTCACTATATCGATATAGTGTCATTTCACGGGAACCCACAAAACCCTTAACGAGTTTGCGATACATTTTTTTGTCGTTGAAATATAGTTGAGACGGATATATAGTGCCGGTTCTTGGGAAAGCTACGTTAAGACTGTGATCTAATTGAAATTTCGGTCCAAAAAATTTTCAAAAAAATGGCATATTGAAAATTTCAAAAATTTTTTAAATTTTTTTTTTTTTTTTTTGCGAGGGAGAATTTTCAATAAAACGTTCTGACCTTGCTCAATTTCGATATTTAACTACCTACCTGGACGGTCTTTCTTACTTCCGTAGATAAGAGTACAGCATATTAAACACAATCTCGTTGTAAAATCACTCGCTGCAAAGAAATGTTAATTTCTCTCTCCCTCTTATGTCTGTTTATTTAGAATGGGCCGAAAAACAAAACAAAAAAAAAAAAAAAAAAAAAAATTTTAACGATACAAGTTTTTGGCGACAAAATTAGTTTACTCGTTGCTATCTTTGATAATAAATTTATTATAAGACCGATAGAATTATTGTTATTTTTTTTTTTTTTTTTTTAGTCCTTCCTGAAAATATTGTTTTAAATTAACAATCAGATATGATTAATAATTAAGGGTAAAACTAAATTTTAAAAAACAATTTAAATTAAACGTTAAAAATAACGATTATATGTTTTCTAAACGTATGATAGATAGCCAGCCATTCCGAAATTTACAAAACAAAAGTCTCTCTGGTAGAGATGGAACAAACTAATTCTCTTTATAAATAAAAAAAATTAAAAAAAAAAAAAAAATTCCAATTAATTTCTAAGTTTTTCATCATCGATATTTTTAATACTATAGTAGTCGTGTAAGGAAACGAGGAGACCTTTTACTGAATTTGGTTTGATACCCAATTTCCCCTTTTAAGACACTATATTTTCTATTTGAAAAAATTTTTTTTTTTTTAAATAATTTCTAAGTTTTTTATCAATATTTGAATATACATAATTTTTTTTTTTCATAATATTATAGTGACGTTTCAGAAGGAACTGACAAACCGTTCGGTGAATTGAGTCGATATCCGGTTCCCTTTGAAGACACTATATTTTTATATTATAGTGTCATTTCACGGGAACTGTGAAACCGTTTGATGAATTGAGTTGATATCCTGTTCCCCTTAAACGTCACTATATTGCTATAGTGTCATTTTACGGGAACGGTGAAACACGTTTGATGGAGCTTGAGTTGATATCCGGTTCCCCTTAAACGTCACTATATCGATATAGTGTCATTTCACGGGAACCCACAAAACCCATAACGAGATCGCAATACATTTTTTTTGTCGTTGGAATATAGTTGAGACGAATATAGTGACGTTTCTTGGGAAAAGTACGTAAGACTGTGGTCTAATTGAAATTTCGGTCCAAAAAAATTTCAAAAAAAAATGGCAAATGAAAAATTTCCAAAAAAAAAATTTTTTTTTTTTTTTGGGGAGGGAGAATTTTCATAAAACGTTTTTACCTTGCTTAATTTTCGATTTAATACCTACGACGGTCTCTTACTTCCGTAGGAAAAGTAAGCATTATTAAACACAAATCTCGTTGTAAAATCATTATAAGACCGATAGAATTATTATAATTTTTTTTTTTTTTTTTTAGTCTTCCTTAAAATTTCGTTTTCTATAACAATCGATATATTAATAATTAAGGGTAACTAAATTAAAAAACAATTTAAATAACGTTAAAATATAACGATATATATGTTTTCTAACGTATGATAGATAGCCAGCCATTCCGAATTTTACAAAACAAAAGTCTCTCTCGTAGGGATGGAATAAACTAAATTTCTACTTTGAATAAAAAAAATAAAAAAAAAAAAAAAAAATTTCCAATATAATTTCTAAGTTTTTCATCATCGATATTTTTTTTAATACTATAGTGTCGTGTAAAGGAAACCGAGAGACCTTTTACTGAATTGGGTTGATACCCAATTCCCTTGGAAGACACTATATTTTCTATTTGAAAATTTTTTTTTTTTTTAAATAATTTCTAAGTTTTTTATCAATATTTGAATATACATATATTTTTTTTCGTAATATTATAGTGACGTTTCAGAAGGAACTGACAAACCGTTCGGTGAATTGAGTCGATATCCGGTTCCCTTTGAAGACACTATATTTATATTATAGTGTCATTTCACGGGAACTGTGAAACCGTTTGATGAATTGGGTTGATATCCTGTTCCCCTTAAACGTCACTATATCGATATAGTGTCATTTCACGGGAACGGTGAAACCGTTTGATGAATTGAGTTGATATCCGGTTCCCCTTAAACGTCACTATATCGATATAGTGTCATTTCACGGGAACCCACAAAACCCTTAACGAGATCGCGATACATTTTTTTGTCGTTGGAATATAGTTGAGACGAATATAGTGACGTTTCTTGGGAAAAGTACGTAAGACTGTGGTCTAATTGAAATTTCGGTCCAAAAAAATTTCAAAAAAAAATGGCAAATGAAAAATTTCAAAAAAAAAAAATTTTTTTTTTTTTTTGGGAGGTGGATGGGAATTTTCATTAAAACGTTTTACCTTGCTAATTTTCGATAATACCTAGCGACGGTGCTCTTACTTTCCGTAGGAAAGTAAGCTATTTAAACAACAAAGTCTCGTTGTAAAATCATCTCGCTCAAAGAAAGTTAAATTTCTCTCCCCTCTTATTCTGTTGCGCAACAAAAACTTTAACGATACAAAGTTATTTGGTGCGACTAAAAATTTTTTTACTCGTCAGCGAATATTAACTTTGATAATAATTTATTATAAGACCGATAGAATTATTATAATTTTTTTTTTTTTTTTTTTTTTTTCTTAAAATTTTTTTTTTTTATAATAATTTATTTTTTAATAATTAAGGGTAAATTAAATTAAAAAAAAATTTAGGTAACGTTAAAATATAACGATATATATGTTTTCTAACGTATGATAGATAAGCCAGCATTTCCGAAATTTACAAAACAAAAGTCTCTCTCGTAGGGATGGAATAAACTAAATTTCTATTTTGAAAAAAAAAAAATAAAAAAAAAAAAAAAATTTCCAATATAATTTCTAAGTTTTTCATCATCGATATTTTTTTTAATACTATAGTGTCGTGTAAAGGAAACCGAGAGACCTTTTACTGAATTGGGTTGATACCCAATTCCCTTGGAAGACACTATATTTTCTATTTGAAAATTTTTTTTTTTTTTTAAATAATTTCTAAGTTTTTTATCAATATTTGAATATACATAAATTTTTTTTTTCATAATATTATAGTGACGTTTCAGAAGGAACTGACAAACCGTTCGGTGAATTGAGTCGATATCCGGTTCCCTTTGAAGACACTATATTTATATTATAGTGTCATTTCACGGGAACTGTGAAACCGTTTGATGAATTGGGTTGATATCCTGTTCCCCTTAAACGTCACTATATCGATATAGTGTCATTTTACGGGAACGGTGAAACCGTTTGATGGGTTTAGTTGATATCCGGTTCCCCTTAAACGTCACTATATCGATATAGTGTCATTTCACGGGAACCCACAAAACCCTTAACGAGATCGCGATACATTTTTTTTGTCGTTGGAATATAGTTGAGACGAATATAGTGACGTTTCTTGGGAAAAGTACGTAAGACTGTGGTCTAATTGAAATTTCGGTCCAAAAAATTTTAAAAAAAAAATGGCAATATGAAAAATTTCAAAAAAAAAAAATTTTTTTTTTTTGGGGAGGGAGAATTTTCATAAAACGTTTTTACCTTGCTTAATTTTCGATTTAATACCTACGACGGTCTCTTACTTCCGTAGGAAAAGTAAGCATTATTAAACACAAATCTCGTTGTAAAATCACTCGCTGCAAAGAAATGTTAATTTCTCTCTCCCTCTTATTCTGTTGCGAACAAAAAACTTTTAACATTTACAAGTTTTGGCGTACAAAAATTAGTTTACTCGTCGCGAATATTAACTTTGATAATAATTTATTATAAGACCGATAGAATTATTATAATTTTTTTTTTTTTTTTTTAGTCTTCCTTAAAATTTCGTTTTCTATAACAATCGATATATTAATAATTAAGGGTAACTAAATTAAAAAACAATTTAAATAACGTTAAAATATAACGATATATATGTTTTCTAACGTATGATAGATAGCCAGCCATTCCGAATTTTACAAAACAAAAGTCTCTCTCGTAGGGATGGAATAAACTAAATTTCTACTTTGAATAAAAAAAATAAAAAAAAAAAAAAATTTCCAATATAATTTCTAAGTTTTTCATCATCGATATTTTTTTTAATACTATAGTGTCGTGTAAAGGAAACCGAGAGACCTTTTACTGAATTGGGTTGATACCCAATTCCCTTGGAAGACACTATATTTTCTATTTGAAAATTTTTTTTTTTTTTAAATAATTTCTAAGTTTTTTATCAATATTTGAATATACATAAATTTTTTTTTTCATAATATTATAGTGACGTTTCAGAAGGAACTGACAAACCGTTCGGTGAATTGAGTCGATATCCGGTTCCCTTTGAAGACACTATATTTATATTATAGTGTCATTTCACGGGAACTGTGAAACCGTTTGATGAATTGAGTTGTATCCTGTTCCCTTAAAAACGGTCAACATATAATTGCTATCAGTGTCGTTTACGGAGAACGGTATGAAAAGCCGTTTGAATGATTGATTTGATATCCACGGTTCCCCTTAAACGTCACTATATCGATATAGTGTCATTTCACGGGAACCCACAAAACCCTTAACGAGATCGCGATACATTTTTTTTGTCGTTGGAATATAGTTGAGACGAATATAGTGACGTTTCTTGGGAAAAGTACGTAAGACTGTGGTCTAAATGAAATTCGGTCCAAAAAATTTCAAAAAAAAATGGCAAATGAAAAATTTCAAAAAAAAAAATTTTTTTTTTTTTTTTTTGGGGGGGGAATTTTCATAAAAGTTTTTTCCTTTTTTAATTTTCGATTTAATACCTACGACGGTCTCTTACTTCCGTAGGAAAAGTAAGCATTATTAAACACAAATCTCGTTGTAAAATCACTCGCTGCAAAGAAATGTTAATTTCTCTCTCCCTCTTATTCTGTTGCGAACAAAAAAAACTTTTAACGATACAAGTTTTTGGCGACAAAATTAGTTTACTCGTCGCGAATATTAACTTTGATAATAATTTATTATAAGACCGATAGAATTATTATAATTTTTTTTTTTTTTTAGTCTTCCTTAAAAATTCGTTTTCTATAACAATCGATATATTAATAATTAAGGGTAACTAAATTAAAAAAAACAATTTAAATAACGTTAAAATATAACGATATATAAGTTTTCTAACGAATGATAGATAGCCAGCCGTTCCGAAATTTACCAAACAAAAGTTTCTCTCGTAGGGATTGAACAAACTAAATTTCTACTTTGAAAAATAAAAAAATAAATAAAAATAAAAAATTTCCAATATAATTTCTAAGTTTTTCATCATCGATATTTTTTTTAATACTATAGTGTCGTGTAAAGGAAACCGAGAGACCTTTTACTGAATTGGGTTGATACCCAATTCCCTTGGAAGACACTATATTTTCTATTTGAAAAAAAAAATTTTTTTAAATAATTTCTAATTTTTTTTCAATATTTGAATATACATATATTTTTTTTCATAATATTATAGTGACGTTTCAGAAGGAACTGACAAACCGTTCGGTGAATTGAGTCGATATCCGGTTCCCTTTGAAGACACTATATTTATATTATAGTGTCATTTCACGGGAACTGTGAAACCGTTTGATGAATTGAGTTGATATCCTGTTCCCCTTAAACGTCACTATATTGCTATAGTGTCATTTTACGGGAACGGTGAAACCGTTTGATGAGTTGAGTTGATATCCGGTTCCCCTTAAACGTCACTATATCGATATAGTGTCATTTCACGGGAACCCACAAAACCCTTAACGAGATCGCGATACATTTTTTTTGTCGTTGGAATATAGTTGAGACGAATATAGTGACGTTTCTTGGGAAAAGTACGTAAGACTGTGGTCTAATTGAAATTTCGGTCCAAAAAATTTTCAAAAAAAAATGGCAAATGAAAAATTTCAAAAAAAAAAAATTTTTTTTTTTTTTTTTGGGGAGGGAGAATTTTCATAAAACGTTTTTACCTTGCTTAATTTTCGATTTAATACCTACGACGGTCTCTTAGTTCCGTAGAAAAAGTAAGCATTATTAAAAACAAATCTCGTTGTAAAATCACTCGCTGCAAAGAAATGTTAATTTCTCTCTCCCTCTTATTTTGATGCGAATAAAAAAACTGTTAACGATACAAGTTTTTGGCGACAAAATTAGTTTACTCGTCGCGAATATGAACTTTGATAATAATTTATTAAAAAACCGATATAATTATTATAATTTTTTTTTTTTTTAGTCTTCCTTAAAAATTCGTTTTCTATAACAATCGATATATTAATAATTAAGGGTAACTAAATTAAAAAACAATTTAAATAACGTTAAAATATAACGATATATAAGTTTTCTAACGTATGATAGATAGCCAGCCATTCCGAATTTTACAAAACAAAAGTCTCTCTCGTAGGGATGGAATAAACTAAATTTCTACTTTGAAAAATAAAAAATAAAAATAAAAAAAATTTCCAATATAATTTCTAAGTTTTTAATCATCGATATTTTTTTTAATACTATAGTGTCGTATAAAGGAAATCGAGAGACCTTTTAATGAATTGGGTTGATACCCAATTCCCTTGAAAGACACTATATTTTCTATTTAAATTTTTTTTTTTTTTTAAATAATTTCTAAGTTTTTTATCAATATTTGAATATACAAATATTTTTTTTTCATAATATTATAGTGACGTTTCAAAAGGAACCGACAAACCGTTCGGTGAATTGAGTCGATATCCGGTTCCCTTTGAAGACACTATATTTATATTATAGTGTCATTTCACGGGAACTGTGAAACCGTTTGATGAATTGGGTTGATATCCTGTTCCCCTTAAACGTCACTATATCGATATAGTGTCATTTTACGGGAACGGTGAAACCGTTTGATGAGTTGAGTTAATATCCGGTTCCCCTTAAACGTCCCTATATCGATATAGTGTCTTTTCACGGGAACCCACAAAACCCTTAACGAGATCGCGATACATTTTTTTGTCGTTGGAATACAGTTGAGACGAATATAGTGACGTTTCTTGGGAAAAGTACGTAAGACTGTGGTCTAATTGAAATTTCGGTCCAAAAAATTTTCAAAAAAAATGGCAAATGAAAAATTTTCAAAAAAAAAAAAATTTTTTTTTTTTTTTGGGGGAGGGAGAATTTTCATAAAACGTTTTTACCTTGCTAAATTTTCGATTTAATACCTACGACGGTCTCTTAGTTCCGTAGAAAAAGTAAGCATTATTAAAAACAAATCTCGTTATAAAATCACTCGCTGCAAAGAAATGTTAATTTCTCTCTCCCTCTTATTCTGTTGCGAACAAAAAAAACTGATAACGATACAAGTTTTTGGCGACAAAATTAGTTTACTCGTCGCGAATATTAACTTTGATAATAATTTATTATAAGACCGATAGAATTATTATAATTTTTTTTTTTTAGTCTTCCTTAAAATTTCGTTTTCTATTAACAATCAATTTTCCTTTTATATTGTCTGTAAATAAATTAAAAAACAAACTTAAATAACGTTAACAAACTATACACGTTATCATATATAAGTTTTCTAACGAATGATAGATAGCCAGCCGTTCCGAAATTTACCAAACAAAAGTCTCTCTCGTAGGGATGGAATAAACTAAATTTCTACTTTGAAAAATAAAAAATAAAAAATAAAAAAAATTCCAATATAATTTCTAAGTTTTTCATCATCGATATATTTTTTTAATACTATAGTGTCGTGAAAAGGAAATCGAGAGACCTTTTGATGAATTGGGTTGATACCCAATTCCCTTGGAAGACACTATATTTTCTATTTGAATTTTTTTTTTTTTTAAATAATTTCTAAGCTTTTTATCAATATTTGAATATACATATATTTTTTTTTTCATAATATTATAGTGACGTTTCAGAAGGAACTGACAAACCGTTCGGTGAATTGAGTCGATATCCGGTTCCCTTTGAAGACACTATATTTATATTATAGTGTCATTTCACGGGAGCTGTGAAACCGTTTGATGAATTGAGTTGATATCCTGTTCCCCTTAAACGTCACTATATTGGTATAGTGTCATTTTACGGGAACGGTGAAACCGTTTGATGAGTTGAGTTGAGTTGATATCCGGTTCCCCTTACACGTCACTATATCGATATAGTGTCTTTTCACGGGAACCCACAAAACCCCTTAACGAGTTTGCGATACATTTTTTTGTCGTTGAAATAGAGTTGAGACGAATATAGTGACGTTTCAAGGGAAAAGTACGTAAGACTGTGGTCTAATTGAAAATTTCGGTCTAAAAAATTTTTAAAAAAAAAATGGCAAATGAAAAATGTTCAAAAAAAAAAAAAAAATTTTTTTTTTTGGGGAGGGAGAATTTTCATAAGACGTTTTTACCTCGCTAAATTTTCGATTTAATAACTACGACAGTCTCTCAGTTCCGTAGGAAAAGTAAGCATTATTAAAACAAATCACGTTGTAAAATCACTCGCTGCAAAGAAATGTTAATTTCTCTCTCCCTCTTATTCTGTTGCGAACAAAAAACCTGTTAACGATACAAGTTTTTGGCGACAAAATTAGTTTATTCGTCGCGAATATGAACTTTGATAATAATTTATTATAAGACCGATAGAATTATTATTATTTTTTTTTTTTTAGTCTTCCTTAAAAATTCGTTTTCTATAACAATCGATATATTAATAATTAAGGGTAACTAAATTAAAAAACAATTTAAATAACATTAAAATATAACGATATATAAGTTTTCTAACGTATGATAGATAGCCAGCCGTTCCGAAATTTACAAAATAAAAGTCTCTCTCGTATGGATGGAATAAACTAAATTTCTACTTTGAAAAATAAAAAATAATAATAAAAAAAAATTCCGATCTAATTTCTAAGTTTTTTCATCATCGATATTTTTTTTAATACTATAGTGTCGTATAAAGGAAACCGAGAAACCGTTTGATGAATTGGGTCGATACCAAACTCCCTTGGAAGACACTATATTTTCTATTTGAAATTTTTTTTTTTTTAAATAATTTCTCAGTTTTTTATCAATATTTGAATATACATATATATTTTTTTATAATATTATAGTGACGTTTCAGAAGGAACTGACAAACCGTTCGGTGAATTGAGTCGATATCCGGTTCCCTTTGAAGACACTATATTTATATTATAGTGTCATTTCACGGGATCTGTGAAACCGTTTGATGAATTGAGTTGATATCCGGTTCCCCTTAAACGTCACTATATTGATATAGTGTCATTTCACGGGAACGGTGAAACCTTTTGATGAATTGAGTTGATATCCGGTTCCCCTTAAACGTCACTATATCGATATAGTGTCATTTCACGGGAACCCATAAACCCCTTAACGAGTTTGCGATACATTTTTTTGCCGTTGAAATAGAGTTGAGACGAATATAGTGACGTTTCAAGGGAAAGGTACGTAAGACTGTGGTCTAATTGAAATTTCGGTCTAAAAATTTTTCAAAAAAAATGGCAAATGAAAAATTTCCAAAAAAAAAAAAATTTTTTTTTTTTTAGGGGGAGATAGAATTTTCATAAGACGTTTTTACTTCGCTAAATTTTCGATTTAATAACTCTCAGTTCCGTAGGAAAAGTAAGCATTTATTAAAACAAATCACGTTGTAAAATCACTCGCTGCAAAGAAATGTTAATTTCTCTCTCCCTCTTATTCTGTTGCGAACAAAAAACCTGTTAACGATACAAGTTTTTGGCGACAAAATTAGTTCACTCATCGCGAATATGAACTTTGATGATAATTTTTTATAAGACCGATAGAATTATTATTATTATTTTTTTTTGTCTTCCTTAAAAATTCGTTTTCTATAACAATCGATATATTAATAATTAAGGGTAACTAAATTAAAAAAAACATTTTAAATAACATTAAAATATAACGATATATAAGTTTTCTAACGTATGATATATAGCCAGCCGTTCCGAAATTTACAAAACAAAAGTCTCTCTCGTATGGATGGAATAAACTAAATTTCTACTTTGAAAAATAAAAAATAAAAATAGAAAAAATTTTCCAATATAATTTCTAAGTTTTTCATCATCGATATTTTTTTTAATACTATAGTGTCGTATAAAGGAAACCGAGAGACCCTTTGATGAATTGGGTTGATACCCAATTCCCTTGGAAGACACTATATTTTTTATTTGAAAAAAAAAAAAAAAAATTTTTAAATAATTTCTAAGTTTTTTATCAATATTTGAATATACTTATATTTTTTTTCATAATATTATAGTGACGTTTCAGAAGGAACTGATAAACCGTTCGGTGAATTGAGTCGATATCCGGTTCCCTTTGAAGACACTATATTTATATTATAGTGTCATTTCACGGGAACTGTGAAACCGTTTGATGAATTGAGTTGATATCCGGTTCCCCTTAAACGTCACTATATTGATATAGTGTCATTTCACGGGAACGGTGAAACCTTTTGATGAATTGAGTTGATATCCGGTTCCCCTTAAACGTCACTATATCGATATAGTGTCGTTTCACGGGAACCCACAAAACCCTTAAAGAGTTTGCGATACATTTTTTTGTCGTTGAAATATAGTTGATACGAATATAGTGACGTTTCAAGGGAAAAGTACGTAAGACTGTGGTCTAATTGAAATTTCGGTCTAAAAAATTTTCAAAAAAAAATGGCAAATGAAAAATTTCAAAAAAAAAAAATTTTTTTTTTTTTGGTGAGGAAGAATTTTCATAAGACGTTTTTACCTCGCTAAATTTTCGATTTAATACCTACGACGATCTCTCAGTTCCGTAGGAAAAGTAAGCATTATTAAAACAAATCTCGTTGTAAAATCACTCGCTGCAAAGAAATGTTAATTTCTCTCTCCCTCTTATTCTGTTGCGAACAAAAAACCTGTTAACGATACAAGTTTTTGGCGACAAAATTAGTTTACTCGTCGCGAATATGAACTTTGATAATAATTTATTATAAGACCGATAGAATTATTTTATTTTTTTTTTTTTTTTTTTTTGTATTCCTTAAAAATTCGTTTTCTATAACAATCGATATATTAATAATTAAGCTTAACTAAATTAGAAAACAATTTAAATAACATTAAAATATAACGATATAAGTTTTCTAACGTACGATATATATATATATATTATATTATATATATTAATATTTATATATATATATAATTTTATAATATATATATATATATATAATATATATATATATATATATATATTATATATATATATATATATATATATATTATATATATAAATATATTATATATATCATATATATATATATATATAATTATGGAGTGAAGTTTCAGAAGGAACTGACAAACCGTTCGGTGAATTGAGTCGATATCCGGTTCCCTTTGAAGACACTATATTTATATTATAGTGTCATTTCACGGGAACTGTGAAAACTCTAAAAAAATTTCAAAAAAAATGGCAAATGAAAAAAATTTTTTTTTTTTTTGGGGGGGGGTTAGAATTTTCATAAAACGTTTTTACCTCGCTAAATTTTCGATTTAATAACTACGACGGTGTCTCAGTTCCGTAGGAAAAGTAAGCATTATTAAAACAAATCACGTTGTAAAATCACTCGCTGCAAAGAAATGTTAATTTCTATCTCCCTCTTATTCTGTTGCGAACAAAAAACCTGTTAACGATACAAGTTTTTGGCGACAAAACTAGTTTATTCGTCGCGAATATGAACTTTGATAATAATTTATTATAAGGCATATATATATATATATATATATATATATTTATATATTATATATATAATAAAAAATAATTATATTATTATATAATATATATATATATATATATATATATATATATATATATATATATATATATATATATATATATATATATATATATATATATATATATATATATAAAGTTATTAAAATTAAAAAATAAAAATGAATAAACTTTTAAAAACTAAAACAAATGAATAAAGTATTTAATTCGCACGCTTTTCATTTGTCTATAAAAAGAAGTTGACATTATATTTTATCATTGATTGAGAAGCGTAGCTTCGTCGTGTAACGTTCGCCAATGTGTTTTTTCGCTAAGCGTCGTCGAAAATAATACCGGTTGACCAGCATCTAAGAATTGGAATACCTTTTTATTCTATTATAGAAGACTTTCTCATGTTATTATTGTTCTACAGTGAAGAAAAACCTGCGTTACATCCCGCCCTATTTCTATTTTTTTTTACACTGGAAATCCTCGACCGACGATTAATTCGAAATGGAAAAGAACGGGATGAATCTGAGAGATTTGGCGATGAACGTCATTTTTGAAACATCATGTTTCCAAGAGGCGTACAACAAAAACGTTTATGATTCGGAAAAAATTGCGGCGAACTACGAATTGATTTTAACTCATTTGTTTGAAAAACATGGACCGAAGGAAATAAATTTCAACCTAGTCTTACCGCTATTTGATTCAAAGAACGAAGAAAAATCCTCCGCAAACTTTCTAAATCTTCTCGAAAACGCGACGCGAAATCCATACAGAGTAACTGAATCAATAACCCTGACGTTGACCAAGTATATGATCTCAGCAGACAGTTTAGCCGATGATTTTTCCATGGCTGCTAAAACCGCTCGGGTTATTAGGACTATTGGCACCGCGTACGAACGCTTGAGATCTTTGATTTTGTATTTAGATGAGTATGATACCATTATAAAATTAACGACTTTTATGAAAAACAAACAACACGAACCTTTATATCGTATCAAGAACTTAGAAATTGTTAATACAAGCGATAACACTCTCACCCACGACAAATTTCTCGAAATGATGAAAAATATTTCAATCCGATTTCCAAATCTAATTACATTGAAACTAATTGGCAGATTTCGCGAAGCTGTGTCATATATAGTGACGTTTCAAGGGAAAAGTACGTAAGACTTTGGTCTATTTGAAATTTCAGGTCTAAAAAAATTTCCAAAAAAATTGTCAAATGAAAATGACCAAAAAAAAAATTTTTTTTTTTTTTTTTTTGGTGGGGTGAATTTTCATAAAACGTTTTTACCTCGCTTAAATTTCTATTTAATACCTACGCCGTTCTCTTAGTTCCGTAGGAAAAGAAAACATTATTAAAACAAATTTCGTTGTAAAATCACTCGCTGCAAACAAATGTTAATCTTCTCTCCCTCTTATTTTGTTGCGAACAAGAAAACTATTAACGATACAAGTTTTTGGCGACAAAATTAGTTTACTCGTCGCGAATATAAACTTTGATAATTATTTATTATAAGACCGATAAAATTATATATATATTTGTTTTATTTAGTCTTCCTTAAAAATTCGTTTTCTATAACAATCGATATATTAATATTTAAGGGTAGCTAAATTAAAAAAACAATTTAAATAACATTAAAATATAACGATATATAAGTTTTATAACGTACGATAGATAGCCAGCCGTTCCGAAATTTACAAAACAAAACTTTTTCTGGTAGGGATGGAATAAACTAAATTTCTACTTTGAAAAAAAAAAAAAAAAAAATAAAAAAAAAAATTTTTCCAAAATAATTTCTAAGTTTTTCATCATCGATATTTTTTTTATACTATAGTGTCGTATAAAGGAAAACGAGAGACTCTTTGATGAATTGGGTTGATATCCGGTTCCCTCGGAAGACGCTATATTTTCTATTTAAAAAAAAAATAATAATTTCTAAGTTTTTTTTTTATCAATATTTGAATATATATATATGTATTTTTTTTTTCTTAATATTATATATAATATAATAACATATATATATATATAAATATATAACATTTATATATATATATATATATAATATTATATATAAATATATATATATATATATATTATAATAATATAAAATATATATATAATATATATATATATATATTATAAATATATATAAATATATATATATATATATATTATATATATATATATATATATATATATATATATATATATATATATATATATATATATATATTTTTTTTTCTTATATTATAGTGACGTTTCAGAAGGAACTGACAAAACCGTTCGGTGAATTAGTTCGCATACAATTCCAACCCGCGTCTCCCCTTTAAAGACACTATAATTTATATTTATAGTGTCTTTTTTCACAGGGAACTATGAAACCGTTTTATTGAATTGATTTGAATATCCGGTTCCCTTTAACTCACTATTATCGCATATAGTGTCATTTTCACGGGAACGGCCGCAAACCGTTTGATGAATTGAGTTGATATCCGGTTCCCTTTAAACGTCACTATATCGATATAGTGTCATTTCACGGGAACCCACAAAACCCTTAACGATATTGCGATACATTTTTTTGTCGTTGAAATATAGTTGAGACGGATATAGTGACGTTTCAAGGGAAAAGTGCGTAAGACTGTGGTCTAATTGAAATTTCGGTCTAAAAAAAATTTCAAAAAAAATTGTCAAATGAAAATGACAAAAAAAAAAATTTTTTTTTTTTTTTGGGGGGGGTGGGGTTTTGGTGGGTGGGGTTGTTAGGGTGAATTTTCATAAAACGTTTTTACCTCGCTTAAATTTCTATTTAATACCTACGACGGTATCTTAGTTCCGTAGGAATAGAAAGCATTATTAAAACAAATATCGTTGTAAAATCACTCGCTGCAAACAAATGTTAATCTTCTCTCCCTATTATTTTGTTGCGAACAAGAAAACTATTAACGATACCAGTTTTAGGCGACAAAATTAGTTTAATCGTCGCGAATATAAACTTTGATAATTATTTATTATAAGACCAATAAAATTATTATATATTTTTTTTTAATTTAGTCTTCCTTAAAAATTCGTTTTCTATAACAATTTCTATTTAATACCTACGACGGTATCTTAGTTCCGTAGGAAAAGAAAGCATTATTAAAACAAATCTCGTTATAAAATCACTCGCTGCAAACAAATGTTAATCTTTTCTCCCTCTTATTTTGTTGCGAACAAAAAAACTGTTAACGATACAAGTTTTTGGCGACAAAATTAGTTTAATCGTCGCGAATATAAACTTTGATAATTATTTTTTATAAGACCGATAAATTTATTAAATATATTTTTTTATTTAGTCTTCCTTAAAAATTCGTTTTCTATAACAATCGATATATTAATATTTAAGGGTAACTAAATTAAAAAAACAATTTAAATAACATTAAAATATAACGATATATAAGTTTTATAACGTATGATAGATAGCCAGCCGTTCCAAAATTTACAAAACAAAACTTTCTCTCGTAGGGATGGAATAAAGTAAATTTCTACTTTGAAAAAAAAAAAAAAAAAAAAAAAAAAAAAAAATTTCCAAAAAAATTTTTAAGTTTTTCATCATCGATATTTTTTTTATACTATAGTGTCGTATAAAGGAAACGAGAGACCCTTTGATGAATTGGGTCGATATCCGGTTCCCTTGGAAGACACTATATTTTCTATTTGAAAAAAAAAAAAAATTTTTTTTAAATAATTTCTATTTTTTTTTATCAATATTTGAATATATATATATATATATATATATATATATATATATATATATATATATTATATATATATATATATATATATATATATATATATATATATATATAGACTGTGGTCTAATTGAAATTTCGGTCTAAAAATTTTTCAAAAAAATGGCAAATGAAAATTTTGTAAAATCACTCGCTGCAAACAAATGTTAATCTTCTCTCCCTCTTATTTTGTTGCGAACAAGAAAACTATTAACGATACAAGCTTTTGGCGACAAAATTAGTTTACTCGTCGCGAATATAAACTTGATAATTATTTATTATAAGACCGATAAAATTATTATATATTTTTTATTTAGTCTTCCTTAAAAATTCGTTTTCTATAACAATCGATATATTAATATTTAAGGGTAGCTAAATTAAAAAAAAAATTAAATAACATTAAAATATAACGATATATAAGTTTTATAACGTACGATAGATAGCCAGCCGTTCCGAAATTTACAAAACAAAACTTTCTCTCGTAGGGATGGAATAAACTAAATTTCTACTTTGAAAAATAAAAAAAAAAAAATTTTTTCCAAAATAACTTCTAAGTTTTTCATCATCGATATTTTTTTGTTGTAAAATCCCTCGCTTCAAACAAATGTTATTCTTCTCTCACTCTTATTTTGTTGCGAACAAGAAAACTGTTAACGATACAAGTTTTGGGCGACAAAATTAGTTTAATCGTCGCGAATATAAACTTTGATAATTATTTATTATAAGACCGATAGAATTGTTATACATTTTTTTTATTTAGTCTTCCTTAAAAATTCGTTTTCTATAACAATCGATATATTAATATTTAAGGGTAACTAAATTAAAAAAAAATAAATAACGTTAAAATATAACGATATATAAGTTTTCTAACGTATGATAGATCGAACCAAATTTTTATCTTTCAAAACTACGCGAGTTTTGTAAGTTTCGGAACGGTTTATATACGTTCAAAAACTTATATAGCGAAAAAAATATAATATTATTAAAAAAAAATTTTAGCCAGCCGTTCCGAAAGTTACAAAACAAAACTTTCTCTCGTAGGGATGGAATAAACTAAATCTCTACTTTAAAAAAAAAAAATAAAAAATAAAAAAAAAAAATTTTTTTTTAAAAATAATTTCTAAGTTTTTAATCATCGATATTTTTTTTATACTATCGTGTCGTATAAAGAAAAATGAGATACCCTTTGATGAATTGGGTCGATATCCGGTTCCCTTGGAAGACGCTATATTTTCTATTTAAAAAAAAAAAAAATTTAAATTTCTAAGTTTTTCTTTTTATCAATATTTGAATATATATGTATTTTTTTTTAATATTAAAGTGACGTTTCAGAAGGAATTGACAAACCGTTCGGTGAATTGAGTTGATATCCGGTTCCCTTTAAAGACACTATATATATATTATAGTGTCTTTTCACGGGAACTGTGAAACCGTTTGATGAATTGATTTGATATCCGGTTCCCTTTAAACGTCACTATATCGATATAGTGTCATTTCACGGGAACGGTGAAACCGTTTGATGAATTGAGTTGATATCCGGTTCCCCTTAAACGTCACTATATCGATATAGTGTCATTTCACGGGAACTCACAAAACCCTTAACGAGATTGCGATACATTTTTCTGTCGTTGAAATAGAGTTAAGACGGATATAGTGACGTTTCAAGGGAAAGGAACGTAAGACTGTGGTCTATTTGAAATTTCGGTCTAAAAAAAAATTCCAAAAAAATTGTCAAATGAAAATGACCAAAAAAAAAAATTTTTTTTTTTTTTTTTTTGGGGGGTGGGGTGAATTTTCATAAAACGTTTTTACCTCGCTTAATTTTCGATTTAATATCTACGACGTTCTCTTAGTTCCGTAGGAAAAGAAAACATTATTAAAACAAATTTCGTTGTAAAATCACTCCATCCAAACAAATGTTAATCTTCTCTCCCTCTTATTTTGTTGCGAACAAGAAAACTATTAACGATACAAGTTTTTGGCGACAAAATTAGTTTAATCGTCGCGAATATAAACTTTGATAATTATTTATTATAAGACCGATAGAATTATTTTATATATTTTTTTTATTTAGTCTTCCTTAAAAATTCGTTTTCTATAACAATCGATATATTAATATTTAAGGGTGACTAAATTAAAAAAAATAACATTAAAATATAACGATATATAAGTTTTATAACGTGATAGATAGCCAGCCGTTCCGAAATTTATAAAACAAAACTTTCTCTCGTAGGGAAGGAATAAACTAAATTTCTACTTTGAAAAAAAAAATAAAATAAAAAAAAAAAAATTTCCAAAATAATTTCTAAGTTTTTCATCATCGATATTTTTTTTATACTATAGTGTCGTATAAAGGAAAACGAGAGACTCTTTGATGAATTGGGTTGATATCCGGTTCCCTCGGAAGACGCTATATTTTCTATTTAAAAAAAAAAATAATTTCTAAGTTATTTTTTTATCAATATTTGAATATATATATATATATATATATATATATATATATATATATTATTATTTTTATATATATATTTATATATATATATATATATATATATATATATATATATATATATATATATATATATATATATATATATTATATATATATATATATATAGTATATATATTATATTTATATATATATATATATATATAATATATAGTATATATATATATATATATATATATATATATATATATATATATATATATTTTTAATATTATAGTGACGTTTCAGAAGGAACTGACAAAACCGTTCGGTGAATTGAGTTGATATCCGGTTCCCTTTAAAGACACTATATTTATATTATAGTGTCTTTTCACGGGAACTGTGAAACCGTTCGATGAATTGATTTGATATCCGGTTTCCTTTAAACGTCACTATATCTCTATAGTGTCATTTCACGGGAACGGCGAAAAACCCGTTGGTTTTGAAATGGGGGGGGGGGGAAAAATTGGGTTGATATCCGGTTCCCTTTAAACGTCACTATATCGATATAGTGTCATTTCACGGGAACCCACAAAACCCTTAACGATATTGCGATACATTTTTTTGTCGTTGAAATATAGTTGAGACGGATATAGTGACGTTTCAAGGGAAAAGTGCGTATGACTGTGGTCTAATTGAAATTTCGATCTAAAAAAAATTTCAAAAAAAATTGTCAAATGAAAAATGACCAAAAAAAAAAAATATAATTTTTTTTTTGGGGGTTGGGGTTGGTGGGTGGTGGTGGTGTTAGTTTGAATTTTCATAAAAAGTTTGTACCTCGCTTAAATTTCTATTTAATACCTACGACGGTATCTTAGTTCCGTAGGAAAAGAAAGCATTATTAAAACAAATCTCGTTGTAAAATCACTCGCTGCAAACAAATGTTAATCTTTTCTCCCTCTTATTTTGTTGCGAACCAAAAAACTGTTAACGATACAGGTTTTTGGCGACAAAATTAGTTTAATCGTCGCGAATATAAACTTTGATAATTATTTTTTTATAAGACCGATAGATTTATTAAATATATATTTTTTTTATTTAATCTTCCTTAAAAATTCGTTTTCTATAACAATCGATATATTAATATTTAAGGGTAACTAAATTAAAAAAACAATTTAAATAACATTACAATATAACGATATATAAGTTTTATAACGTATGGTAGATAGCCAACCGTTCCGAAATTTACAAAACAAAACTTTCTCTCGTAGGGATGGAATAAACTAAATTTCTACTTTGAAAAAAAAAAAAAAAAAAAAAAAAATTTTTCCAAAATAATTTCTAAGTTTTTCATCATCGATATTTTTTTTAATACTATAGTGTCGTATAAAGGAAAACGAGAGACCCTTTGATGAATTGGGTTGATATCCGGTTCCCTTGGAAGACACTATATTTTCTATTTGAAAAAAAAAAAAAAAAAAAAATTTTTTTAAATAATTTCTAATTTTTTTTATCAATATTTGAATATATACTAGAGACTCTTTGATGAATTGGGTTGATATCCGGTTCCCTCGGAAGACGCTATATTTTCTATTTAAAAAAAAAATAATAATTTCTAAGTTTTTTTTATCAATATTTGAATATATATATATGTATTTTTTTTTTCTTAATATTATAGTGACGTTTCAGAAGGAACTGACAAAACCGTTCGGTGAATTGAGTTTATATCCGGTTCCCTTTAAAGACACTATATTTATTTTATAGTGTCTTTTCACGGGAACTGTAAAACCGTTTGATGAATTGATTTGATATCCGGTTCCTTTTAAACGTCACTATATCGCTATAGTGTCATTTCACGGGAACGGCGAAACCGTTTTATGAATTGAGTTGATATCCTGTTCCCTTTAAACGTCACTATATCGATATAGTGTCGTTTCACGGGAACCCACAAAACCCTTAACGATATTGCGATACATTTTTTTTGTCTTTGAAATATAGTTGAGACGGATATAGTGACGTTTCAAGGGAAAGGTGCGTAAGACTGTGGTCTAATTGAAATTTCAATCTAAAAAAAATTTCAAAAAAAATTGCCAAATGAAAATGACCAAAAAAAAAAATATTTTTTTTTTGTGGGTTGGGGTTGGTTGGTTTTGGTGTTAGTTTGAATTTTCATAAAACGTTTTTACCTCGCTTAAATTTCTATTTAATACCTACGACGGTATCTTAGTTCCGTAGGAAAAGAAAGCATTATTAAAACAAATCTCGTTGTAAAATCACTCGCTGCAAACAAATGTTAATCTTTTCTCCCTCTTATTTTGTTGCGAAAAAAAAAACTGTTAACGATACAAGTTTTTGGCGACAAAATTAGTTTAATCGTCGCGAATATAAACTTTGATAATTATTTTTTATAATACCGATAGATTTATTAAATATATATTTTTTTTATTTAGTCTTCCTTAAAAAATCGTTTTCCATAACAATCGATATATTAATATTTAAGGGTAACTAAATTAATAAAACAATTTAAATAACATTAAAACATAACGATATTTAAGTTTTATAACGTATGATAGATAGCCAGCCGTTCCGAATTTTACAAAACAAAACTTTCTCTCGTGGGGATGGAATAAACTAAATTTCTACTTTGAAAAAAAACTAAATAAAAATAAAAAAAAATTTTTTTTCCAAAATAATTTCTAAGTTTTTCATCATCGATATTTTTTTTTATACTTTAGTTTCGATGATGAAAAACTTAGAAATTATTTTGGAAAAAAAATTTTTTTTTTATTTTTATTTTTTATTTTTCAAAGTAGAAATTTAGTTTATTCCATCCCTACGAGAGAAAATTTTGTTTTGTAAATTTCGGAACGGCTGGCTATCTATCATACGTTATAAAACTTATATATCGTTATATTTTAATGTTATTTAAATTGTTTTTTTAATTTAGTTACCCCTAAATATTAATATATCGATTGTTATAGAAAACGAATTTTTAAGGAAGACTAAATAAAAAAATATATATTTAATAAATCTATCGGTCTTATAAAAAATAATTATCAAAGTTTATATTCGCGACGATTAAACTAAATTTGTCGCCAAAAGCATGTATCGTTAACAGTTTTCTTGTTCGCAACAAAATAAGAGGGAGAAAAGATTAACATTTGTTTGCAGCGAGTGATTTTATAATGAGATTTGTTTTAATAATGCTTTCTTTTCCTACGGAACTAAGATACCGTCGTAGGTATTAAATAGAAATTGTTATAGAAAACGAATTTTTAAGGAAGACTAAATTAAAAAAAATATATAATAATTTTATCGGTCTTATAATAAATAATTATCAAAGTTTATATTCGCGACGATTAAACTAATTTTGTCGCCAAAAACTTGTATCGTTAATAGTTTTTTTTTTCGCAACAAAATAAGAGGGAGAGAAGATTAACATTTGTTTGCAGCGAGTGATTTTACAACGATATTTGTTTTTATTATGCTTTCTATTCTACGGACTAAAGATACGGTCGTAGGTCCTATATCCGTCCTCAACTAATATTTCAACGAACAAAAATAATAATTTTATCGGTCTATAATAAATGAATTTATCAAAGTTTATATTCCGCGACGATTAAACTCATTTTTGTCGCTAAAACTTGTTCGTTAATAGTTTTCTTGTTCGCAACAAAATAAGAGGGAGAGAAGATTAACATTTGTTTGCAGCGAGTGATTTTACAACGATATTTGTTTTAATAATGCTTTCTATTCCTACGGAACTAAGATACCGTCCGTCGTAGGTATTAAATAGAAATTTAAGCGAGGTAAAAACGTTTTATGAAAATTCACCCTAACACCCCCACCCACCAACCCCCCACCCCAAAAAAAAAAAAAAAAAATTTTTTTTTTTGGTCATTTTCATTTGACAATTTTTTTTGAAATTTTTTTTAGACCGAAATTTCAATTAGACCACAGTCTTACGCACTTTTCCCTTGAAACGTCACTATATCCGTCTCAACTATATTTCAACGACAAAAAAATGTATCGCAATATCGTTAAGGGTTTTGTGGGTTCCCGTGAAATGACACTATATCGATATAGTGACGTTTAAAGGGAACCGGATATCAACTCAATTCATCAAACGGTTTCGCCGTTCCCGTGAAATGACACTATAGCGATATAGTGACGTTTAAAGGGAACCGGATATCAAATCAATTCATCAAACGGTTTCACAGTTCCCGTGAAAAGACACCATAATATAAATATAGTGTCTTTAAAGGGAACCGGATATCAACTCAATTCACCGAACGGTTTTGTCAGTTCCTTCTGAAACGTCACTATAATATTAAGAAAAAAAAATTCATATATATATATATATATATATATATATATATATATATAAAATATATATATATAAAAAAAAAAATATATAATATATATATATATATATATATATATATATATATATATATATATATATATATATATATATATAATATATATATATATATATATATATATATATATATATATATATATATATATATATATTATATATAATATATACTATATATATAAAAAAAAAAAAAATAAATATATATATATATATATAATAAAATATATATTATATATATATATATATATACTCAAATATTGATAAAAAACTTAAAAAATATTTAAAAAATTTTTTTTTTCAAATAAAAAATACAGTGTCTTCCAAGGGAACCGGATATCAACTCAATTCATCAAAGGGTCTCTCGTTTTCCTTTATACGACACTATAGTATTAAAAAAAAATATCGATGATGAAAAACTTAGAAATTATTTTGAAATTTTTTTTTATTTTTTATTTTTTATTTTTTATTTTTCAAAGTAGAAATTTAGTAAATTCTCATTTAATAAAGAAAAAGAAATGTTAAGGAGGACGAAATGAAAAACTAATATTGCAGTCCTAAACGTGTATTGTAAATAGTTTTTTTGAATGCGACAAAATAAGAGGAAGAGAAACTTTTATCGGCAGCGAGCAAACTAGTTTAAATATCAACTCAATTCATCAAAGGGTCTCTCGTTTTCCTTTATACGACACTATAGTATTAAAAAAAAATATCGATGATGAAAAACTTAGAAATTATTTTGAAAATTTTTTTTATTTTTTATTTTTTATTTTTTATTTTTCAAAGTAGAAATTTAGTAAATTCTCATTTAATAAAGAAAAAGAAATGTTAAGGAGGACGAAATGAAAAACTAATATTGCTCTGTCCTCCTTAAAATTCGTTTTCTGTAATAAAAATCAAAATTAAGGGTAACTAAATTAAAAAACAATTAAATATTAAAATATTTCGTATATAGGTTTTTTGAACGTATAACATCCATTCCGAGATTTAAAAAACTCTCGGAGGGTTGGAGGATAAAATTTTGGTTTGAAATCTTAGCCACGAATTTGTATAAATATAAGATACAAAGTTTTCTTTAAAAAGCAAACCATAAGTTTTTCTCAATGTGAAATCAAAACTAGTTTGCACGCTGCCGATAAACGTCCCTCTCCCTCTTATTTTGTTGCACACGAGAAATTGTTTCCAATACAAGTTTACGACAACAAAAGTAATTTAATTGTTTCGAATTTACCTTTTATTTCTTCACACACGAGAAATTGCTTACAATACAAGTTTACGACAACAAAAGTAATTTACTTGTTTCGAATAAGAACTATGATATAATTATAGCCGATCCGGATAATTGTAAAATCACTCGCTGCAAACAAATGTTAATCTTCTCTCCCTCTAATTTTGTTGCGAACAAGAAAACTATTAACGATACAAGTTTTTGGCGACAAAAGACTTTCTCTCGTAGGGATGGAATAAACTAAATTTCTACTTTGAAAAATATTAAATAAAAATAAAAAATAAAAAATTTTTCCAAAATTATTTCTAAGTTTTTCATCATCGATATTTTTTTTATACTATAGTGTCGTATAAAGGAAAACGAGAGACCCTTTGATGAATTGGGTTGATAATCAAGTAATATTATTTTTTTTTTCGATATATAGGTTTTTGAACGTATAGCATTCGTTCCGAAACTTACAAATCTCGCGTAGTTTTGAAAGATAATATTTAGGTTCGAGAACTTAGCTTAAAAAATAATTATCAAAGTTCATATTCGCGACGATTAAACTAATTTTGTCGCCAAAAACTTGTATCGTTAACAGTTTTCTTGTTCGCAACAAAATAAGAGGGAGAGAAGATTAACATTTGTTTGCAGAGAGTGATTTTACAACGACATTTGTTTTAATAATGCTTTCTTTTCCTACGAAACTAAGAGACCGTCGTAGGTATTAAATAGAAAATTAAACCAGGTAAAAACGTTTTATAAAAATTTCCCCAAAAAAAATTTTTTTTTTTTTTTTTTTTTTTAATTTTTTCATTTGACAATTTTTTTTGAAATTTTTTTAAACCGAAATTTCAATTAAAATACACAGTCTTGAACGTTAACCTTTTCCCTTGAAGAAGCGTCACTATATTTCGCCTCACTCTATTTCAACGACAATAAAATGTATCGCAATCTCGTTAAGGGTTTTGTGAGTTCCCGTGAAATGACACTATATCAATATAGTGACGTCATAGGAAACAGGATATCAACTCAATTTCATCAAACGGTTTCACCGTTCCCGTGAAATGACACTATATCGATATAGTGACGTTTAAGGGTAACCGGATATCAACTCAATTCATCAAACGGTTTCCCCGTTTCCTTTGAAATGACACTATAATATAAATATAGTGTCTTCAAAGGGAACCGGATATCAACTCAATTCACCGAACGGTTTGCCATTTCCTTCTGAAACGTCACTATATTATTAAGAAAATATATAATATATATAAAAAATATATATATATATATAAATATTATATATATATATATATATATATATATATATATATATATATATATATATAATATATATATATATCATATATATATATATATATATATATATATATATATTTATATATATATAATATATATATATATATATATATATAATATAAATATATATAATTTATATTTTTGTTATAGTTAAATATAAAAAAAGGAAAAATTGATAAAAAAAATTTAAAATATTTAATTTATTTTTTTTTTTTCAAATAAAAAAATACAGTGTCTTCCAAGGGAACCGGATATCAACTCAATTCATCAAAGGGTCTCTCGTTTTCCTTTATACGACACTATAGTATTAAAAAAAAATATCGATGATGAAAAACTTAGAAATTATTTTGAAAATTTTTTTTATTTTTTATTTTTTATTTTTTTTTTTTAAAAGTAGAAATTTTGTGAATGTATTGAATAGGTGTCAAGAAATTGTTAAGGAGGACGAAGATGAAAAACTAAATATTGCAAGTCCTAAACGTGGTATTGTAAAATAGTTTTTTTTGGAAATGCGGCAAAATAAGGGAAAGAGAAACTTTATCGGCAGCGAGCAAACTAGTTTAGGTATATCAACTCAATTGCCATTCAAAGGTCTGTCGTACCCTGTATCACGACTCCTCAAGTATTCTTGCACGCTTTTTATCATGAAAACTTAGAAATTATTTTGAAATTTTTTTTTTATTTTTTATTTTTTATTTTTTATTTTTAAAAGTAGAAATTTAGTAAATTCTCATTTAATAAAGAAAAAGAAATGTTAAGGAGGACGAAATGAAAAACTAATATTGCTCTGTCCTCCTTAAAATTCGTTTTCTGTGATAAAAATTAAAATTAAGGGTAACTAAATTAAAAAAAAATAAATAATATTAAAATATTTCGTATATAGGTTTTTTGAACGTATAACATCTATTCCGAGATTTAAAAAACTCTCGGAGGGTTGGAGGATAAAATTTTGGTTTGAAATCTTAGACACGAATTGGTATAAATATAAGATACAAAGTTTTCTTTCAAAAGCAAACCATAAGTTTTTCTCAATGTGAAATCAAAACTAGTTTGCACGCTGCCGATAAACGTCCCTCTCCCTCTTATTTTGTTGCACACGAGAAATTGTTTCCAATACAAGTTTACGACAACAAAAGTAATTTAATTGTTTCGAATTTACCTTTTATTTCTTCACACACGAGAAATTGCTTACAATACAAGTTTACGACAACAAAAGTAATTTACTTGTTTCGAATAAGAACTATGATATAATTATAGCCGATCCGGATAATTGTAAAATCACTCGCTGCAAACAAATGTTAATCTTCTCTCCCTCTAATTTTGTTGCGAACAAGAAAACTATTAACGATACAAGTTTTTGGCCACAAAAGACTTTCTCTCGTAGGGATGGAATAAACTAAATTTCTACTTTGAAAAATATAAAATAAAAATAAAAAATAAAAATTTTTTCAAAATAATTTCTAAGTTTTTCATCATCGATATTTTTTTTTATACTATAGTGTCGTATAAAGGAAAACGAGAGACCCTTTGATGAATTGGGTTGATAATCAAGTAATATTAATTTTTTTCGATATATAAGTTTTTGAACGTATAGCATTCGTTCCGAAACTTACAAATCTCGCGTAGTTTTGAAAGATAATATTTAGGTTCGAGAACTTAGCTTAATAAATAATTATCAAAGTTCATATTCGCGACGATTAAACTAATTTTGTCGCAAAAACTTGTATCGTTAACAGTTTTCTTGTTCGCAACAAAATAAGAGGGAGAGAAGATTAACATTTGTTTGCGGAGAGTGATTTTACAACGACATTTGTTTTAATAATGCTTTCTTTTCCTACGAAACTAAGAGACCGTCGTAGGTATTAAATATAAAATTAAACAAGGTAAAAACGTTTTATGAAAATTTCCCCCAAAAAAAAAAAATTTTTTTTTTTTTTTTTAAATTTTTCATTTGACAATTTTTTTTGAAATTTTTTTAGACCGAAATTTCAATTAGACCACAGTCTTACGTACATTTCCCTTGAAACGTCACTATATTCGTCTCAACTCTATTTCAACGACAATAAAATGTATCGCAATCTCGTTAAGGGTTTTGTGAGTTCCCGTGAAATGACACTATATCAATATAGTGACGTTCATAGGGAACCGAATATCAACTCAATTCATCAAACGGTTTCACCGTTCCCGTGAAATGACACTATATCGATATAGTGACGTTTAAGGGGAACCGGATATCAACTCAATTCATCAAACGGTTTCACCGTTTCCTTTGAAATGACACTATAATATAAATAGCAAATCATAAATTTTTCTCGATGTGAAATCCAAACTAGTTTGCACGCTGCCGATAAAAGTCCCTCTCCCTCTTATTTTGTCGCATCCAAAAAAACTGTTACGATACAACTTTAAGACAACAAAATTAGGTTTTAATTTCGTCCTCCTTAAAATTTCGTTTTCTTTATTAAATGAAAATTTAGGGGAACTAAATAAAAAAAATTTTTTTAATAATATTATTATATTTTTTTCGCTATAAAAATTTTTGAACGTTTATAATCCGTTCCGAAACTTACAAAACTCGCGTAGTTTTGAAAGATAAAAATTTCGTTCGATAAATTACCAACGGATGCGAAGTAAGATTTTTCTATCAACAGCAAATCATAAATTATTCTCGAGGTGAAATCTAAACTAGTTTGCACGCTGCCGATAAAAGTCCCTCTCCCTCTTATTTTGACGCATCCAAAAAAACTGTTACGATACAACTTTAAGACAACAAAATTAGGTTTTAATTTCGTCATCCTTAAAATTTCGTTTTCTTTATTAAATGAAAATTTAGGGGAACTAAATAAAAAAAAAATTTTTTAATAATATTATTATATTTTTTTCGCTATATAAATTTTTGATCGTATATAATCCGTTCCGAAACTTACAAAACTCGCGTAGTTTTGAAAGACAAAAATTTCGTTCGATAAATTACCAACGGATGCGAAGTAAGATTTTTCTATCAACAGCAAATCATAAATTATTCTCGAGGTGAAATCTAAACTAGTTTGCACGCTGCCGATAAAAGTCCCTCGTTACGATACAACTTTAAGACAACAAAATTATGTTTTAATTTCGTCCTCCTTAAAATTTCGTTTTCTTTATTAAATGAAAATTTAGGGGAACTAAAAAAATAAATATTTTTTATAAGACTGATAGAATTATTATACTACTTTTTTTTATTTAGTCTTCCTTACAAATTCGTTTTCTATAATAAATGATATATTAGTAATTAAGGGTAACTAAATAAAATAGGATAAAGTAAGATTTTTCTATCAACAGCAAATCATAAATTTTTCTCCATGTGAAATCTAAACTAGTTTGCACGCTGCCGATAAAAGTCCCTCTCCCTCTTATTTTGTCGCATCCAAAAAAACTGTTTACGATACAACTTTAAGACAACAAAATTAGTTTTTAACTTCGTCCTCCTTAAAATTTCGTTTTTTTTTTCATTAAATGAAAATTTAGGAGAACTAAATAAAAAAAATTATTAATTAATACTATTTTTTTTCGCTATGTGAGTTTTTGATCATAAATTTTTCTCGAAGTGAAATCTAAACTAGTTTGCACCCTGCCGATAAAAGTCCCTCTCCCTCTTATTTTGTCGCATCCAAAAAAACTGTTTACGATACAACTTTAACAACAAAATTAGTTTTTAATTTCGTCCTCCTTAAAATTTCGTTTTTTTTTCATTAAATGAAAATTTAGGGGAACTAAATAAAAAAAATTATTAAATAATATTATTTTTTTTCGCTATGTGAGTTTTTGAACGTATAACATCCGTTCCGAAACTTTCAAAACTCGCGTAGTTTTGAAAGATAAAAATTTGGTTCGAGAACTTAGCAACGGATGCGAAGTAAAATTTTTCTATCAACAGCAAATCATAAAATTTTCTCGATGTGAAATCTAAACTAGTTTGTACGCTGCCGATAAAAGTCCTTATACCTCTTATTTTGTCGCATCTAAAAAAAATGTTTACGATACAAGTATAAGTCCCCCTCCCTCTTATTTTGCTGCGAACAAAAAAAACTGTTAACGAACGTCATGATAGCTAGCCGTTACGAAATTTACAAAATAAAACTCTCGTAGGGATATAATAAACTTAAATTCTACTTTAAAAAAAAATGAAAAAAATTTCTAAGTTTTTATCAATATTCAATTTTTTTTATTATTAAATTGTCGTTTCGTTGGAACTGAGAGACCGTTTGATAAATTGTGTTGATATCCGGTTCCCCTTGAACATAGTATAATATAGTTTCATTTCACGGAAACCCACAAATCATTTAACACGATCACAATGCATTTATTTATCGTTTTAAATATAGTTAAGACAATTAGGAGTCATTATAGTATCGTTACAAAAAGGAAAAATCGTAGGATTAGTATAATAATAAATATATTTGTCGAATTTTTTTTTTTTTTTTTTTTTGGTGTTAAACAAAATACAAATGTTACGAAGAATAAATAAAAATAAACTCGTGTCCAAATTCTAGGTAGGAGTGGACGCGCAATTCTTATTGGAGGAAATGATGATGATTGCTAAAGAAAATAGATAAATAGTTAGATGGGCGAATAAACTTAATTTTGGCTTTAGCGGATGAAGAAGGAGTAGGATGCTTCATCTATCTCCCTTCTTTCTTAGTTCGTAAATTACGTATCAATTTCATTGTTCAATACTATTATGAAGAAGAAGAAAGTGATTCTTGTATTTAAACATTTCACATCGTCATTGACTAGCCTCAACCGAGAAAGGTAGAAGAGGATATTTTTTAGCTTTGTCATTATTCTCTCTTTCATTGATCGATAGGCCAGACTAATAACGATGATATTATGAAAGAGGAGAAAATGGCGCATGAAACAGAACTCACTGTAGAGGTAAAATAATTTTTATTTCGAACGATGTTCGCTCGCTACCAGCTATTTCGTTAATAGTTGAAAGATGCGTTTGTATCCCCAGTTCATCATAGATGGATAAACGAACGATGACGTATTTCACTCCTCTTCACGATTCCATTCTACCACAATATGATTATAACCAAAAAATGTTTCGATAAAAAAAAATAAAACAACATAAAAAGAAAAAAAAAAGAAAATTGCTGTTATAGTGAGACTCCTTGTCGGTGATCGGTAGAAGTGAAAGCTGAACCTGATTGCGTTAGAATCAACGCCATGTTTTTTTTAACCCAGCGATATTAGACAAATTTGAGTAGAATAGCTTCGAATATGCGATAAAACATCTTCTTCGCGCTCCGTGCAAGGGCGCTTCGCGAGTACAGTAAGGCGTCGCGTGTCAAAAATCACCTATTGAAACTTTATTTAAGAGAACGAAGAGTCTTTTTGGAAAGTCAGGACTACACTTTAATCATGTACATAATTTTTATAAAACTAATTAAATAAAGCAATTTTTAAAATATATTTATTATTACTTCCTTTTTCACAATTAATATAGAATAGATAGAAAAGATTAATTATCTATATCTTATTATTATTACTTAATTAAATATAGATTATTGTTATTAATTAATCAATTAATTAAAAATGACGAAGCTTACAAAATTTATCAAAAGGTAACTCGGTTTCTCGAAACGACACCATAGTATTAAAAAAAAAAATTAAATATCAACAAGCAGCGTCGCTAACGCTCCTCCCTAACGCTAGCATTAGGGCTTGCCTTCGAGCGCGTGCTGACGCACAAGCAACTTCCTCACTTCGCTCGTTTCGCCCGTTACGTTTACCAGGAATATTTTTCTATCAACGGCAAATCATAAAATTTTCTCGATGGAAAATCTAAACTAGTTTGTCCGGTGCCGATAAAAGTCATCCAACGGTTTTTTTTTGTCGCATTCAAAAAAAATGTTTACACTGAAAGTTTAAGACAACAAAATTAATTTTAATTTTGTCTTCTTTAAAATTTCGTATTCTTTATTAAATGAAAATTTAGGGGACCTAAATAAAAAAATATTAAATTATAATTTTTTTTCGATATATAAGTTTTTTTTAAGGTATAACATCCGTTCCGAAACTTGCAAAACTCGCGTAGTTTTGAAAAATAAAATTTTGGTTCGAGAAATTAGCCACGGATGCGAAGGAATATTTTTCTATCAACAGCAAATCATAAATTTTTCTCGATGTGAAATTTAAACTAGTTTGTTTTTGATGCCGATAAAAGTTATTCAACCTCTTTTTTTTGTCGCATTCAAAAAAAATGCTAACAATACAAGTTTAAGACAACAAAATTCGGTTTTAATTATGTCTTCCTTAAAATTTCGTTTCATTTATTAAATGAAAATTTAGGGGAACTCAATAAAAAAATATTACATAATATTAATTTATTTTTCGATATAAGAGTTTTTGAAAGTATAACATCCGTTCCGAAACTTACAAAACTCGCTTAGTTTTGAAGGATAAAAAAATTGGTTCGAGAACTTAGCCACGAATGAGATGGAATATCTACAGCAAATTATAAATGTTTTCGATGTTAAATCTAATCTAGTTTGCTCCCTGCCGATAAAAGTCGCATTCAAAAAACTGTTTACAATACAATTTTAAGACAACAAAATTAGTTTTTTTATTTTGCCCTCCCTAAAATTTCGATTTCTTATATAACCAGTTCCGAAACTTACTAAACTTGCTTAGTTTATATATATATATATATATATATATATATATATATATATATATATATATATATATATATATATATATATATATATATATATATATATATATATATATATATATATATATATATAATGTAAATATTAAAAATATAAAAATAATAATTGTTTAAAAATAATTTTATTACGGGAATTATAAAATTAAAAAAGCGTTAGTTAGGGAATAAATTTTTTATACTAAAGGCTGAATAAAATACCAACCATTTCTTTATATATAAAATCGAAACCTTCTCACTTGTTTTCATTTGTCGATCGATTCCAATCACGACAAGAACGATACTCGTTGACTCCTCAGACATGACGAACTTATCGATTATATTATTAACGTTGCTACTTCAATCTACCTTGGGTTCAGGCGCCACCGACCACGAAATTGAAGAAAGAGAAATGGGCGATAAGGCATACCCGTTTTTCGATTTTGAAATACCTTTTACTGTTTTAACGAGGGAATCTAAAATAATTTCTAAGTTTTTCATCATCGATATTTTTTTTAAAAACCTATAGTGTCGTATAAAGGAAAACGAGAAACCTTTTGATGAATTGGGTTGATATCCAGTTACCTTGGAAGACACTATATTTTCAATTTGAAAAAAAAAATTTTTTTAAATAATTTCTAAGTTTTTTATCAATATTTGAATATATATTTTTTTTCTTAATATTAAAGTGACGTTTCAGAAGGAACTGACAAACCGTTCGGTGAATTGAGTTGATATCCGGTATCCTTTTGAAGACACTATATTTATATCATAGTGTCATTTTACGGGAACGGTACAACCGTTTGATGAATTGTGTTGATATCCGGTCCCCCTTAAAAGTCACTATTTTGATATAGTGTCATTTCACGGTAACTGTAAAACCGTTTGATGAATTGAGTTGATATCCAGTTCCCCTTTAACGTCACTATATTGATATAATGTCATTTCACGGGAACCCACAAAACCATTAACGAGATTAGGATACATTTTTTTGTAGTTGAAATATAGTTAGGACGAATATAGTGACGTTTCAAGGGAAAAGTATGTAAGACTGTGGTCTAATTGAAATTTCGGTCTAAACAAAATTCAAAAAAAAAATTGTCAAATGAAAAATTTCAAAAAAAATTTTTTTTTTTTTTTTTGGGGGAGGAAATTTTTATAAAACGTTTTTACCTTGCTTAATTTTCGATTTAATACCTACGACGATCTCTCAGTTCCGTAGGAAAAGAAAGCATTATTAAAACAAATCACGTTGTAAAATCACTAGCTGCAAGCAAATGTTAATCTCTCCCTCTTATTTTCTTGCGAACAAAAAAACTGTTAACAATACAAGTTTTTTGGCGACAAGATTAGTGTACTCATCACGAATATGAACTTTGATATTTATTTATTTATTATTATAAGACCGATAGAATTATTATAATTTTTTTTTATTTAGTCTTCCTTAAATATTCGTTTTCTATAACAATCGATATATTAATATTTAATGGTATCTAAATTAAAAAACAATTTAAATAGAAAAATTTCAAAAAAAAAAAATTTTTTTTTTTTTGGGGGAGGTAATTTTTATAAAACGTTTTTACCTTGCTTAATTTTCGATTTAATAGCTACGACGATCTCTTAGTTCCGTAGGAAAAGAAAGCATTATTAAAACAAATCACGTTGTAAAATCACTCGCTGCAAGCAAATATTAATCTCTCCCTCTTATTTTGTTACGAACAAAAAAACTGTTAACGATACATGTTTTTGGTGAAAAAATTAGTTTACTCGTCGCGAATATGAACTTTGATAAATTATTATAAGACCGATAGAATTATTATAATTTTTTTTTATTTAGTCTTCCTTAGAAGTTCGTTTTCTATAACAATCGATATATTAATATTTATGGTAACTAAATTAAAAAACAATTTAAATAATATTAAAATATAACGATATAAAAGTTTTCTAACGTATGATAGATAGTCAGCCGTTCCGAAATTTACAAAACAAAGGTCTCTCTCGTAGGGATGGAATAAACTAAATTTCTACTTTGAAAAAAAAAAATAAAAATAAAAGAAAAATTTTCCAAAATAATTTCTAAGTTTTTCATCATCGATATTTTTTTTAAAAACTATAGTGTCGTATAAAGGAAAACGAGAGACCATGTGATGAATTGGGTTGATATCCAGTTCCCTTGGAAGACACTATATTTTCAATTTGAAAAAAAAAAAAAAATTTTAAATAATTTCTAAGTTTTTTATCAATATTTGAATATATATTTTTTTTCTTAATATTATAGTGACGTTTCAGAATGAACTGACAAACCGTTCGGTGAATAGAGTTGATATCCGGTATCCTTTTGAAGACACTATATTTATATTAAAGTGTCATTTCACGGGAACGGTACAACCGTTTGATGAATTGTGTTGATATCCGGTTCCCCTTAAATGTCACTATATTGATATAGTGTCGTTTCACGGGAACGGTAAAACCGTTTGATGAATTGAGTTGATATCCAGTTCTCCTTAACCGTCACTATATTGATATAGTGTCATTTCACGGGAACCCACAAAACCCTTAACGAGATTAGGATACATTTTTTTGTTGTTGAAATATAGTTAGGACGAATATAGTGACGTTTCAAGGGAAAAGTACGTAAGACTGTGGTCTATTTGAAATTTCGGTCTAAAAAAAATTTCAAAAAAAATTGTCAAATGAAAAATTTCAAAAAAAAAAAAATTTTTTTTTTTTGGGGGAGATAATTTTTATAAAACGTTTTTACCTTGCTTAATTTTCGATTTAATACCTACGACGATCTCTTAGTTCCATAGGAAAAGAAAGCATTATTAAAACAAATCACGTTGTAAAATCACTCGCTGCAAGCAAATATTAATATCTCCCTCTTATTTGGTTGCGAACAAAAAAAACTGTTAACGATTCAAGTTTTTGGCGACAAGATTAGTTTACTCGTCGCGAATATGAACTTTGATAATTATTTATTATTATAAGACCGATAGAATTATTATAATTTTTTTTTATTTAATCTTCCTTAAAAATTCGTTTTCTATAACAATCGATATATTAATATTTAATGGTAACTGAATTAAAAAACAATTTAAATAAAATTAAAATATAACGATATATAAGTTTTCTAACATATAATAGATAATTTTTTTGATAATTATTTATTATTATAAGACCGATAGAATTATTATAATTTTTTTTTATTTAGTCTTCCTTAAAAATTCGTTTTCTATAACAATCGATATATTAATATTTATGGTAACTAAATTAAAAAACAATTTAAATAATATTAAAATATAACGATATAAAAGTTTTCTAACGTATGATAGATAGCCAGCCGTTCCGAAATTTACAAAACAAAGGTCTCTCTCGTAGGGATGGAATAAACTAAATTTCTACTTTGAAAAATAAAAAATAAAAATAAAAAAAAAATTTTCCAAAATAATTTCTAAGTTTTTCATCATCGATATTTTTTTTTAAAAAACTATAGTGTCGTATAAAGGAAAACGAGAGACCATTTGATGAATTGGGTTGATATCCAGTTCCCTTGGAAGACATGTTGTAATGACGTTTCAGAAGAACCCGAAAGACCGTTCGTTGAAATGGGTTGATATCCGGTTCCAATTAGAAGACACTATATTTATATTTTTAGTGTCATTTCACGGGAACGGGGAAACCGTTTGATGAATTGAGTTGATATCCGGTTCCCTTTTGATGTCACTATATTGATATAGTGTCATTTCACGGGAACCCATAAATCCCTTAACAAGATTACAATGCATTTTTTTGTCGTTGTAACATAGTTAAGACCATTATCGTGACGTTTCAAAGGAAAAGTACGTAAGAATGGGGTCTAATTCGAAATTGGCTCTAAAAAATTTCAAAAAAAATTGTCAAATAAAAAAAAAATTTTTTTTTTTTTTTTTTGGTTTTGGAAATTTTCATCAAACGCTTTTACCTTGCATAAATTTCGATTTAATACCTACGACTGTCTCTTAGTTCCGTAGGAAAAAAAACATTATTAAAACAAATCTCGATGTGAAATCACTCGCTGCTAACAAATGTTCCTCTTCCTGTTATTTTGTAGCGAATAAAAAAAAATGTTAACGATACAAGTTTTTTGGCGGCTAATTAGTTTACTCGTCGCGAATATGAACTTTCATAATCTTTTTATTGTAAGACAGAGAGAATTATTTTATTTTTTTTTATTTAGACTTCCTAACAAATTTATTTTGAACGTATGGTAACCAGCCGTTCCGAAATTTACAAAACAAAACTCTCTTTCGTAGAGATGGAATAAATTAAATTTCTACTTTGAAAATTAAAAAGTTTTTCATCATCGATATATTTTTTTTCTATAATGTCGTGTAAAGGAAACCGAGAGACTATGCATGAATATATGACTATATATATATATATATATATATATATATATATATATATATATATATATATATATATATATATATATATATATATATATATATATATATATATATATATATATATATATACCATATTTATATTTTTCAATCTTAAATTTGCAAGACTATTCTGCAGACTATCTTTTAATCGAACGCAAAGAATATTTCAATGCGCAAACTTCTTATGCAGAATATATAATGCGTGTGTTTAAACAAACTAAATCAATTTTTTTTTACGAAAGACAATTTTAATGGTGAGAAATATTTTTCTTTCTCAGAATATTTGAAAGTGCAACCCCGCTTCGCACACAAAATAGATATATGAAGTAACGAAGAATTTCAACGTAGGAAATTTATACTTTAAACGCCAGTAGTTTAACGACTACGAAATACTAACTTTTATCGAGAATTTCAACTTTTAAATTTATACAAACTTTTCTCAAGATAATATAATCGGTTGATTATATCATTTTATTGAATGAAGATCAGCATATTACGCCCATCGGTATATAAAGTTCAAATTAAGAACTTTAAAATTTTTAAGAACAATTTGATATTAGCAAATGCAATAATAGTTTTATATTATTTACACTGCAATTTTAGCAATTTATAGATTATATTCCTGAAAGCCTTGGCCCTTCACCATAACAATATTAAGTTAAGTAGTTGGATTTTACACAAGATTATTTTCAAGCTTTTTGAGAAAAGTTTGTTTTTTCATGCTTAAAACGAAGTAGCTAACCCGTTTTAAAGCTTTGTAGAATATGTTTAAATTAAATCTACTAAACGATCTTCGAATATTTGAATATATAAAAATATACTTGAAAAACTAATAAATAATTAAATAAATCGGCTTTTAACTTAAGCACGAAGCTTAACTTCGAAAAGTATTTCAGGCACGAAGCCAAACAACGAATGATTTTAAATATCAACTTAACAGTTCGAAATCAAAAAGCGAATGAATTTTCATATACCGAAAAAAATCTCTCTCTACTCTTTGCATTTGGCAACCCCTAGGTTTATAAAAAATAACCTCTTTCCTGGCAACTCTGATTATAAATTATAATATATATATATATATATATATATATATATATATATATATATATATATATATATATATATATATATATATATATATATATATATATATATACATTTTTATCTATACAGACTTAGTATATGTATATATATATATATATATATATATATATATATATATATATATATTTATATATATATATATATATATATATATATATATATATATATATATATATAGATATATAAACAAATAAATGTCTATTATATATTATTGTATATTATATTTGTCGTCAATAGAATACGTGCTAGTTAATTAATCATTATTTTTTTAAGTATCTGTAAACCCGTTATCTGGGCAATATCTAAATCTGAAAAGATAATTTTTTTTTCCGATCGATGATGGAGGTTGATGAAAGCAGACCTCGGAGGTCTAAAACATTCATATGTCCACAGTCCGAACTTTTGTTTGAGAAAGAAAGACTATTTACCTTCATAGATTGGCCCGTATCTTTCATTTCTGTTGAAGAATTGGCGAAAGAGGGATTTTATTACCTGCGAAATAAAGACCATTGCGCGTGCGCATTTTGCCATAAGATTATCGATCAATGGATACTGGGAGACACTCCGAAAGAAAAACATTTACGTATAAGTCCCCACTGTTCATTCGCTCGAGGAAAAAAAACTGAAAATATTCCAATAGAAGGAGGAAATCATTTTTCGTCAAATATTTCAGCGAATGCCGCTATCGCATCAACCAGTGGCATCGATGTATACGGTTTAGGGAGAAGGGACGCAAACGCGTCGCGAGAATATTACCATAGTTTAAACATTGTAACTAAATCTTCGAATAAAAAAACTTCGATGTCGATTCTCGGTCTTTGTCCTTATTTTGAACCCCGAGCCAAGGAGTTTGAGAGGCACATAACGTTTACAGTCCTTCATTGGTTGGCCTAATAGGGTTAGGCAGACTCCAGAAAAATTAGCGGAGGCAGGATTTTATTATTATAAACTTAGCGATCACGTGAGGTGTTTCTCTTGCGGCCTCGGACTCAAAAACTGGGAGGCGAATGAAGATCCTTGTACGGAACACGAAAAATGGTCCCCCGACTGCCTGTTTGTCTCGTTTTTGAAGGGTATTAAACCCTCAGATGGGGTTCAAATAGGAGATCGGGCTTCTTGTGTATTTTGGAAGGACGAGTCGTTGTCAAATGCAATAACAGCAGCAGCAAAAGAAGTAGCATTAGAAGCAGAAGCGGAAGTGAAAGCGGCAGAAGCGGAAGTGAAAGCGGCAGAAGCGGAGGTGAAAGCGGCAGAAGCGGAAGCGAAAAAGGCAGAAGCGGAAGCGAAAAAGGCAGAAGCGGAAGCGAAAGCGGCAGAAGCGGAAGTGAAAGCGGCAGAAGCGGAAGCGAAAGCGGCAGCCGTAGAAGCAGCCAATAATTCATCAATAAAAAAAATAAAGAACGAATTTCTTTCTTTTTTCCTTAAAATGTCTTCGCGTTAGTCGATGAAACATCACTAATCAAATTTGAAATTGTGAAGCGAATGAACACGATTAATCATATTATCTTAGTTTTGTTTGTTTTTTTTTGATTGTTTATTAATTCTTACTTAATATTTTAATATCTGTCGATGATTCATCAATATACAAAATAAAAATTGAAGAACGAAGTTTTATTTTTTTATTTTTTTTAATTTCGAATTTAACCTTGAGTCGAGGGTTCATCAATAAACAAGGAAACTTGAGGAGTGAACTTTTTTTTATATATTTTTAAGCGACAAAGTAAACTAATTTTGCCGCCAAAAACTTGTATCGTTTTCAGTTTTTTTTTTTTTTTTTTTTTTTCATTTGCCCTTTTTTTTGAAAATATTTTAGACCGAAATTTCAATTAGACCATAGTCTTACGTACGTTTCCCTTAAAACGTCATTATATTCGTCTCAACTATATTACAACGACATTAAAAGGTATCGCAATCTCGTTAAGGGTTTTGTGAGTTCCCGTGAAATGACACTATATCGATATAGTGACGTTTAAGGGTAACCGGACATCAACTTAATTCATCAAACGGTTTCACCATTCCCAAAAAAATGACCCTATAACAATATAGTGACGTTTAAGGGTAACCGGATATCAACTCAAGTCATCAAACGGTTTCACAGTTCCGTGAAATGACACTCTAATATAAATATAGTTTCTTCAAATTGAACCGGATATCGACTCAATTCACAGAATGGTTTGTTAGTTCCATCTGAAACGTCACTATAATATTATGATAAAAATATATGTATATTCAAATATTGATAAAAAACTTAGAAATTATTAAAAAAAAAAAAATTTCAAATAGAAAATATAGTGTCTTCCACAAACCCAATCATCATGTCCTCGGTTTCTTTATACGACATTATAGTATTAAAAAAATATCGATGATGAAAAACTTCTTTTTATTTTTCAAAGTAGAAATTTAATTTATCTACATTTCTCAAGTTTTTCTTGTTTCATAAATTTATTGTCGATAATTATTCAAAAATTAGAAAATTAAATATCGTTATATTTTAACGTTATTTAAATTGTTTTTTAATTTAGTCACCCTTGAATTATTAATAATATCGATTATAATTAAAGTTAAATTTTATGAATGACAAAAATATAATAATTCTATTTGTCAAACTAATAAAAATATTCTAAAATGTAACATTTACGATGAGTAAACTAATTTTGTCGCCAAAACAGGTTTTTTTTTTGAAGTCAAACAATGTAGAGAAATAATAATATTTTTGCGAGTGATTTTACAACGAGATTGTTTGATAACGTTGCATTTTTTTCCTACGGAACTAAGAGACCGTCGGAGGTATTAAATCGAAAATTAAGAAAGGTAAAAACGGTTTTGAAAAATCCCTCACCCAAAAAAAAAAATTTTTTTTTTGTTTTTTTGAAATTTTTCATTTGCTTTTTTTTGGGAAAATTTTTTAGACCGAAATTTCAATTAGACCACAGTCATACGTACTTTTCCCTTGAAAAGTCACTATATTCGTCTCAACAATATTTCAACGACAAAAAAAGGTATCGCAATCTCGTTAAGGGTTTTGTGCGTTCCCGTGAAATGACACTATATCGATATAGTGTATTTGGTGCGGGGCCCGACATCAACTCAATTCATCAAACGGTTTCCCCGTTCCCGTAAAATGACACTCTATCAATATAGTGACGTTTAAGGGGAACGGAATATCGACCCAATTCATCAAACGGTTTCATAGTTCCCGTGAAATGACACTATATTATAAATGTAGTGTCTTCAAAGGGAACCGGATATCGACTCAATTCACCGAACGGTTATGTATATTCAAATATTGATAAAAAACTTAGAAATAATTAAAAAAAATATATATTTTTTATTCAAATATAAAATATAGTGTCTTCTAAGGGAATTGGGTATCAACCCAATTCATCAAACGGTCTCTCGGATTCCTTTATACGATACTATAGTATTAAAAAAAATATCGATGATGAAAAACTTAGAAATTATATTGGAATTTTTTTTTATTTTTTAAAGTAGAAATTTAGTTTATTCCATCCCTAGAAGAGAGATTTTTGTTTTGTAAATTTCGGAACGGCTGGCTATCTATCATACGTTAGAAAACTTATATATCGTTATATTTTAACGTTATTTAAATTGTTTTTTAATTTAGTTACCCTTAATTATTAATATATCGATTGTTATAGAAAACGAATTTATAAGGAAGACTAAAAAAAAAAACTATAATAATTCTATCGGTCTTATAATAAATTATTATCAAAGTTCATATTCACGACGAGTAAACTAATTTTGTCGCCAAAAACTTGTATCGTTAAAAGTTTTTTGTTCGCAACAGAATAAGAGGGAGAGAGAAATTACAAAAATTTCTTTGCAGCGAGTGATTTTACAACGAGATTTGTTTTAATAATAGAGACCGTCGTGGGTATTAAATCGAAAATTAAGCAAGGTAAAAACGTTTTATGAAAATTCTCCCTTCCCCCCAAAAAAAAAAAAAAAAAAAAAAAAAATTTTTATTTAACATTTTTAAAAAAAATCAAAAATCTCATTCCAAGGAGCATAACGTTTCCCTTGAAACGTCACTATATTCGTTTCAACTATATTTCAACGAAAAAAAATGTATCGCAATCTCGTTAAGGGTTTTGTGGGTTCCCGTGAAATGACACTATATCGATATAGTGACGTTTAAGGGTACCCGGACATCAACCTAATTCATCAAACGATTTCACCGTTCCCGTAAAATGACACCATAACAATATAGTGACGTTTAAGGGTAACCGGATATATACCCAAGTCATCAAACGGATTCACAGTTCCCGTGAAATGACACTATAGTATAAATATAGTGTCTTCAAAGGGAACCGAATATCAACTCAATTCATCAAAGGACAATTTGAGAGACCATATGAAATTATATTATTATAAAAAAAATATATGTATATTCATATATTGATAAAAAACTTAGAAATTAATTATATAAAAAAAAAAATTCAAATAGAAAGTATAGTTCTTCCAAGGAAATTAATAACCAATTTGTCAAAAGGTCTCTGGTTTCCTTTTATACGTATATAAAAAAATAACAGATTAATAAAAAAAAAAATTATATTGTATTTTTTTTTATTTTTCAAAGTAGAAATTTAGTTTATTCCATCCCTAGGAGAGAGATTTTTGTTTTGTAAATTTCGGAACAACTGTTTATATAATCTTGCATTTAGAAAACTTATAAAATGTTATATTTTAACGTTATTTAAACTGTTTTTTACCAGTTGCCTCTTAATTATTAATATATCGATTGTTAGAGAAAACGAATTTAGAAGAAGACTAGAAAAAATATAATAATTAATGGTCTTATATTTTAAATTATTATCAAAGTTCATATTCGAGACGAGTAAACTAATTTTGTCGCCAAAAACTTGTATCGTTAACAGTTTTTTTGTTCGCAACAAAATAAGAGGGAGAAGTTTTGAAAGATAAAAATTTGGTTCCAGAGCTTACCAACGGATGGAAGTAATCTTATCAGCAATCATAAATTTTTTTCGCTCAGACGAAATCTTTGCCGATAGAAGACCATCGGCATCTTAGTCAGTTTATCGCATTCAAAAACTGTTTACGATATTCGTCTCTTAAAGTAATGTGAACTAAAATTAGTTTTAATTTCGTCCTCCTTAAAATTTTGTTTTCTTTTATTAAATAAAAATTTAGGGAACTAAATAAAAAAATTTTTTTTTTAATAATATTAATATATTTTTTTCGCTATATAAATTTCTGAACGGATATAATCCGTTCCGAAACTTATAAAACTCGCGTAGTTTTGAAAGATAAAAATTTCGTTCGAGAATCTTACTAACGATGCGAAGTAAGATTTTTTCTATCAATATACAAATCATAAAATTTTGTTTATGAAATCTAAACTATTTTTCTTCAAGCCATATGAGGATATCGTCCAATCATTTTGTCGCATCCAAAAACTGTTTATGATACAACTTTAAGACAATAAAATTAGTTTTTAATTACGTCCTCCTTAAAATTTCGTTTTCATTAAATTTACATGAGAGGAACTAATAAAAAAAAATTGTTTTTATATTTTTTTCGACTATATAAATTTTTGAACGTATATAATCCGTTCCGAAACTTACAAAACTCGCGTAGTTTTAAAAGATAAAATTTTCGTTCGAGAACTTTACCAACGGATGCGAAGTAAGATTTTTCTATCAACAGCAAATCATAAATTATTCTCGATGTGAAATCTAAACTAGTTTGCAAGCTGCCGATAAAAGTCCCTTTCCCTCTTATTTTTTCGCATCCAAAAAAAATGTTTACTAACGGAACTAAGCGTTTGATAAAACCCCCTCCCCCCACTTAAAAAAAAATTTTGGACATTTTTTATTTGACAATTCTTTTGCAATTTTTTATATAGCCAATTTCGAATTAGACCACAGTCTTACGTACTTTTCCTTTGAAACGTCACTATATTGGTCTTAACTATGTCACAATGACAAAAAAATGCATTGTAATCTCGTTAAGGGATTTGTGGGTTCCCGTGGAATGACACTATATCGATATAGTGACGTCAAAGGGAACCGGATATCAACTCGATTCATCAAATAATTTCCCAGTTCCCGTGAAAAGACACTATATTTATAAATAAAGTGGCTTCAAAGGGAACCGGATATTAACTCCATTCAACGAACGGTCTTTCGGTTCCTTCAGAAACGTCTCTATAAAATTTAAAGAAAAATTTCAATGATTGAAAAAAAATAATAATAAATATTGATGATTAAATTTCGGAACGAACGGTTGGCTTTAATATGTTCGAAAACTTATATATATCCTTATATTTTAATTTTATTTAAATTTTATTTTCATTTTGTTACAGTTAATTATTAATATATCGATTATTATAGAAAACGAATTTGTAAGGAAAACTAAATAAAACAAATTATAATAATTCTATCCTTCTTATAATAAACAATTATCAAAGTTCATATTCGCGGCTGGTAAACTAACTTTGCCGCCAAAAAACTTGTATCGTTAACTTTTTTTATTCGCGACAAAATAACAGGGAGAGGAACATTCGTTAGCAGTTCACATTGAGATCGTTTAGAACGAAGCATTTTTATTGACAGTGGAAGGAAATTAATAATTTTCCTTTCTCTATCCTCATGCTATCAAAGAACTAATTCAAGAAGAAATCTTTAAATCGATCGTTTTCACCTTAAAGAACTATTCAATTAGAAATATTTAAAAAAAGAAAAAAAAGTTATCAAACGCTTTTACCCTAAATAAAATTTTTTATCAAAAGAAAAAAGTATTGCGAACCAAGTAGATACAATAAAATTAAAAAAAAAATTAAAAAAAAAAAAATTCTTGATTTAGTTCATTGAATTTAAAAATAAAAAGATGTTCATTTTTTATTACCTTTCTTTCAAATAATGGCGTATATAAACCGCGCATTGCGCACGCTAAAGGGGTACTTTTGTTCGTAAGCCCGTCAACTAAACAGTGTCTTAATTCGAAAAGATAAATTTCCGACCGATGATGGAGGTCGTTGATAGCCAACCCAGACGCTCTAAAACGTTTGTATATCCACCGTCCGAATTTTTATTCGAAGAAGAGAGACTATTCACCTTCATAGATTGGCCCGTATCTTTCATTTTTCCTGAAGAGCTGGCGAAAGAGGGATTTTATTACTTGCGAAATGAAGACTATTGCGAGTGCGCATTTTGCCACCAGATTATTGGTCGATGGATACTGGGAGACACTCCGAAAGGAGAACATTTAAGAATTAGTCCCCACTGTCCCTTCGCTAGAGGAAAAAAAACTGAAAATATTCCGATAATGGGGGGAAGAACTCGATTTTCGACAAATTTTTCAGCGAATGCCGATATAGCATCAACCAGTGGCATCAATACGAGCGTTTTAGGGAGAAGGGACGCACACTCGTCGCGAGATAGTTTAAACATTTTAACTAATTCTTCGAACACGAGAAATTCGAGTCTCGATCTTCGTTCTTATTTGGGACCCCGAGCCAAGGAATTTGCGTTGAAAGAAACCCGCTTACAATCTTTCGGGGGTTGGCCTAATAGGGTTAAGCAGACTCCCGAAGAATTAGCAGAGGCGGGATTTTATTATTGCAAACTTAGCGATCACGTGAGGTGTTTCTATTGCGGCCTCGGACTCAAAAACTGGGAGATTGATGATGATCCGTGTACATTACACGCTAGTTGGTCCCCCGCCTGTCTGTTTGTTTCACTTTAAAAAAAAATCAAACTTCTAATTGGGTTCTTAAGGAAAATACCGCTTCTTGTGTACCCGCGAGAGAAGGGCCGTTATCAAAAAATGCAGCAACGACAGCAGCAGCGGCAGAAGCGGAAGAAGCAAAAACTGAATTTTTTTACTTTGAATCGTTAAACTGCTTTCCACGTTAACCGATAAAATATTACTAGTCATAATTTAAATTAAAGAGGGAATGACAACGGTTCATCTTAGTATCTTTTTTTTCTTTATTTGTTTTGTCACCTAAAATTTTAATTTGTGATTTGTGCCGATGATATCGTGAAATAAAAACTGAATTTTTTTTAACCTTTTAAATTTTACCTTTCATCAATAAAGAAAATAAAATGAAAAATGTTTTTTTTTTTTTTTTTTTTTTAAACTGTCGAAATTTATCTCAAACCGAAGAATTTTCATTAGAGAAAATCTAGAAAATTAACAAAACAAAATATTTCAGTTGATAAAAAAAAAATTTTTTTTTTATTATGAGAATTTTTATTAAACGCTTTTACTTTGCTTCAATTTCGATTTAATACCTACGACGGTCTCTTAGTTCCGTAGCGAAAGAAAGCATTATGAACTTATTTATTATAATACAGACTTTTTTGTGAACGAATATAATCCCTTCCAAAACTTACAAAACTCGCTTAGCTTTTGTAAGAATAAATTTTGGTTCGAGAACTTAGCTACGGATGCGAAGAAAGATTTTTTCTGTCAACAGCAAACCATAACTTTTTCAAAATGTGAAATCTAAACTAGTTTGTTCGCTGCCGATTAAAGTCTCTCTCCCTTTTACTTTGTCGCATCCAAAAAAAACTGTTTAAAAAAACAAGTATAAGACAGCAAAATTAGTTTTTAAATTCGTCCTCCTTAAAATTTAATTTTTTTTATTAAATGAAATTTTAGGGAAACTAAAAAAAATAATAATTAAATAATTTAAATTTTTTTTCGATTAGTTCCCAAAAAAGGAAACGAAAGCGAGCGTAGGAAAACATCACGATCTTTGAAAAAAAAAGTAAAAAAGAAAAAAACTCTGAAAAATATTTCAAAGTTCTTTTCGATATTTTTTGAATAAAATTTTTTTTTCTATATTATAGTGATGTTTAAGAGATAACTGATAGCCTGTTTGATAAATTGGGATAATATCCGGTTAACTTTGAAGACACTTTATTTTCTACTTTGAGAAGAAAAAAATTTCTTAAAATATTTTCTAAGTTTTTATCACTATGGTAATATTTCTTTATATATATATATATATATATAAATATATTTTATATATATATATATATATATATATATATATATATATATATATATATATATATATATATATATATATATATATATATATATATATATATATTTTTGATACTTATTTAAATATATATATATATATATATATATATATATATATATATATATATATATATATATATATATATATATATATATATATATATATATATATATATATATTAATGTATATATATCTTTGTTATAATATATATATATATATAATAATAACAATATAATAATATATATATATATATATATATATGTAATATAATAATAATATATATGTAATATGTAATATATATATAATAATAATATATAATAATATATATATATATATATATATATATAAATATATATATATATATATTATAGTGACGTTTCGGAGGGAACTGACAAACCGTTTGATGAATTGAGGCGATATCAGGTTCCCTTTGTAGACATAATAATTTCTACTTTAAAAAAAAGATTCCTAAAGTATTTTCTAAGTTTTTTTATCAATATCGTAATAGTTTTTTTTATCAATATTATAGTGACGTTTCAGAAGGAGCAGACAAACTGTTTGATGAATTGAGTTAATATCCGGTTCCCTTTAATTACACTATATTAATATAGTGTCATTTCGCGGGAACTGAAAGACCCGTTTGATGAAATGTGTAGATTTCAGGTTCCTTTTAAAGACACTATAATATTATGGTGACGTTTCACAGGAACTTGGAAAACACTATATTTTCATTTCTTTTAAAAAAAAAAAATTTTTTTTAAATAATTTCAAAGTTTTTTTTATCAATATTTGAAAATAAATATATATTTTTTCTCATAATTTTATAGTGACGTTTCAGAAGGAACCGACAAATCGTTCGTTGAATTGAGTTGATATCCGGTTCCCTTTTGAAGACACTATATTTATATTATAGTATCATATCACGGGAACGGTGAAACCGTTTGATGAATTGAGTTGATATCCGGTTCCCCTTAAACGTCACTATATTGATATAGTGTCATTACACGGAAACGGTGAAACCGTTTGATGAATTGAGTTGATATCCGGTTCCCCTTAAACGTCACTATATTGTTATAGTGTCATTTCACTGGAAACCACAAAACCCTTGCGAGATTTGATACATTTTTTGTCGTTTGAAATATAGTGGCGAGACCTATATAGTGACGTTCCAAGGGAACAGTACGTAAGACTGTGGTCTTATTGAAATTTCGGTCTAAAAAAATTTCAAAAAAAAAGTTAAATGAAAAATTTCTAAAAAAATATATATTTTTTTTTTTTATTTATTTTTTTTTTTTTTTTTTGGAGGAAGGGGCGGGGAGGAAAATTCATAAAACGCTTTTACCTTGCTTAAATTTCTATTTAATACCTACGACGGTCTCTTAGTTCCGTAGGAAAAGAAAGCATTTTTAAAACAAATCTCGTTGTAAAATCACTCTCTGCAAACAAATGTTAATCTCTCCCTCTTATTTTGTTGCGAACAAAAAAACTGTTAACGATACAAATTATTGGCGACAAACATAGTTTATTCGTCGCGAATATGAACTTTGATAATTAACGAAATATATGTTTTCTAACGTATGATAGATAGCCAGCCGTTCCGAAATTTACAAAACGAAACTCTCTCTTTATATTTATATTATAGTGTCATTTCACGGGAACGGTGAAACCGTTTGATGAATTGAGTTGATATCCGGTTCCCCTTAAACGTCACTATATCGATATAGTGTCGTTTCACGGGAACCCACAAAACCCTTAAGGTGATTGCGCTACATTTTTTTGTCGTTGAAATATAGTTGAGACCAATATAGTGACGTTTCAAGGGAAACGTACGTAAGACTGTGGTCTAATTGAAATTTCGGTCTAAAAAAAATTTCAAAAAAAAGTCAATTGAAAAATTTTTAAAAAAAAAATTTTTTTTTTTTTTTTTTTACCTTGCTTAAATTTCTATTTAATACCTACGACGGTCTCTTAGTTCCGTAGGAAAAGAAAGCATTTTTAAAACAAATCTCGTTGTAAAATCACTCTCTGCAAACAAATGTTAATCTCTCCCTCTTATTTTGTTGCGAACAAAAAAACTGTTAACGATACAAGTTATTGGCGACAAACATAGTTTATTCGTCGCGAATATGAACTTTGATAATTAACGAAATATATGTTTTCTAACGTATGATAGATAGCCAGCCGTTCCGAAATTTACAAAACGAAACTCTCTCTTTCTCTCTCTTTCGCAGGGATAGAATAAACTAAATTTCTACTTTGAAAAATAAAAAAAAATAAAAAAAAATTCAAAATAATTTCTAGGTTTTTCATCATCGATATTTTTTTAAATACTATATTGTCATTGTATAACAATACAAAATTGTAATGCTATTGGACAATAAAAAAAAAAAAAAAAAAAAAAAAAAAAAAAAAAAAAAAAAAAAAAAAAAAAAAAAAAAAAAAAAAAAAAAAAAAAAAAAAAAAAAAATTAAAATAATTTCTAAGTTTTTTTATAAATATTTTGAATATAAATATATATTTTTTCTCATAATATTATAGTGACGTTTCAGAAGAAACCGACAAATCGTTCGGTGAATTGAGTTGATATCCGGTTCCCTTCTGAAGACACTATATTTATATTATAGTGTCATTTCACGGAAACGGTGAAACCGTTTGATGAATTGAGTTGATGTCCGGTTCCCCTTAAACGTCAATATATTGATATAGTGTCATTTCACGGGAACGGTGAAACCGTTTGATGAATTGAGTTGATATCCGGTTCCCCTTAAACGTCACTATATCGATATAGTGTCGTTTCACGGGAACCCACAAAACCCTTAACGTGATTGCGCTACATTTTTTTGTCGTTGAAATATAGTTGAGACCAATATAGTGACGTTTCAAGGGAAAAGTACGTAAGACTGTGGTCTAATTGAAATTTCGGTCTAAAAAAAATTTCAAAAAAAAGTCAATTGAAAAATTTCTAAAAAAAAAATTTTTTTTTTTTTTTTTTTTACCTTCGACGGTCTCTTAGTTCCGTAGGAAAAGAAAGCATTTTTAAAACAAATCTCGTTGTAAAATCACTCTCTGCAAACAAATGTTAATCTCTCCCTCTTATTTTGTTGCGAACAAAAAAACTGTTAACGATACAAGTTATTGGCGACAAACAAGGAGGAAAATTCATAAAACGCTTTGACCTTGCTTAAATTTCTATTTAATACCTACGATGGTCTCTTAGTTCCGTAGCTCGGTTTCCTTTATACGACACTATGGAGTTAAAAAAATATCGATGATGAAAAACTTAGAAATTATATTGGAATTTTTTTTATTTTTATTTTTATTTTTCAAAGTAGAAATTTAGTTTATTCCATCCCTACTTGAGATCATTTTGTAAATTTCGGAACGGCTGGTTATCTATTATACGTTCTAAAACTTATATATCGTTATATTTTAATGTTATTTAAATTGTTTTTTTAATTTATTTACCCTTAATTAGTAATATATCGATTGTTATAGAAAACGAATTATTGAGGAAGACTAAATAAAAAAAATTATAATAATTCTATCGGTCTTATAATAAATAATTATAAAAGATCATATTCATTCGAGACGAGTAATCTAATTTTGTCGCCAAAAACTTGTATCGTTAATAGTTTTTTTGTTCGCAACAAAATAAGAGGGAGAGAGAAATTAACATTTCTTTGTTGCGAGTGATTTTACAACGATATTTGTTTTAATAATGCTTACTTTTCCTACGGAAATAAGAGACCGTCGTAGGTATTAAATAGAAATTTAAGCAAGGTAAAAACGTTTGATGAAAAATCCCCACACCCACCCCACCACACCCAAAAAAAAAAAAAAAAAAAAAAAAATTTGAAATTTTTTTTAAAAATTTTTTTAGACCGAAATTTCCATTAGACCACAGTCTTACGTACTTTTCCCTTGAAACGTCACTATATTCGTCTCAGCTATATTTCAACGACCAAAAAATGTATCGCGATCTCGTTAAGGGTTTTGTGAGTTCCCGTGAAACGACCCTATATCAATATAGTGACGTTTAAGGGGAACCGGATATCAACAATTAAATCCAGCGGTTTTACTGATTCCCGTGAAATAAACGCTATATCAATATGGCTGGCGTTTGGAAGGAACGGATATGTGCTCCATTATATCAAACGCGTTCCCGTGAAATGGCACTATAATATAAATATAGTGTCTTATAAGGGAATAGGATATCGACTAAATTCACCGAACGGTTTGTCAGTTCCTTCTGAAACGTCCCTATAATATTATGAAAAAAAATATATATATATTTATTCAAATATTGATAAAAAAACTTAGAAATTATTTAAAAAAATTTTTTTTTTTTCAAATAAAAAATATAGTGTCTTCCAAGGGAATTGGGTAACCCAATTCATCAAAGGGTTTCTCTGTTTCCTTTATACGACACTATCGTATTGAAAAAAAATATCGATGATGAAAAACTTAGAAATTATATTTGAAATTTTTATTTATTTTAATTTTTATTTTAAGTATATTTGGTTTATTCAGATCGAGAGAAAGTTTTGTTTTATAAATTTCGGAACGGCTGGCTTTAATACCTTACAGTTAAAACTTATAAAAAAAAAATGAGAATGAAAATTTGCACTTCACTGATAGAGTTTCGGTCCTTATTATCATTTTTTAGCTACGCTTTTCACATTTAAGGAGAGACTAAATAAAAAAATTATAATAATTCTATCGGTCTTATAATAAATAATTATAAAAGCCCATATTCGCGACGAGTAAACTAATTTTGTCGCCAAAAACTTGTATCGTTAACAGTATTTTTGTTCGCAACAAAATAAGAGGGAGAGAGAAATTAACATTTCTTTGCAGCGAGTGATTTTACAACGATATTTGTTTTAATAATGCTTACTTTTCCTACGGAACCAAGAGACCGTCGTATGTATTAAATAGAAATTTAAGCAAGGTAAAAACGTTTAATGAAAATCCCCACACCCACCCACCCCACCCCAACGCCCAAAAAAATTATTTTTATTTTTTTTTGAAACTTTTCCTTTGACAATTTTTTTCGAATTTTTTTAGACCGAAATTTTAATTAGACCCCAGTCTTACGTACTTTTCCCTCGAAACGTCACTATATTCGTCTCAACTATATTTCAACGACCAAAAAATGTATAGCGATCTCGTTAAGGGTTTTGGGAGTTCCCGTGAAATGACACTATATCAATATAGTGACGTTTAATGGGAACCGGATATCAACTTAATTCATCAAACGGTTTCACCGTTCCCTTGAAATGACACTATAACAATATAGTGACGTTTAAGGGGAACCGGATATCAACTCAATTCATTAAACGGTTTCACCGTTCCCGTGAAATGACGCTATAATATAAATATAGTGTCTTCAAAAGAAATCGGATATCGACTCAATTCACCGAACGGTTTGTCAGTTCCTTCTGAAACGTCACTATAATATTATGAAAAAAAAATATATGTATATTAAATATTGATAAAAAAAATTAGAAATTATTTAAAAAAGAAAAAAAAAATTTCAAATAGAAAATATAGTGTCTTCCAAAGGAATTGGGTATCAAACCTAAAAAAAAATTCGATACGACACTATCGTATTGAAAAAAAATATCGATGATGAAAAACTTAGAAATTATATTGGAGATTTTTTTTTATTTATTTTTATTTTTTATTTTTCAAAGTAGAAATTTAATTTATTCCATCCCTACGAGAGAGACTTTCGTTTTGTAAATTTCGGAACGGCTGGCTATCTATCATAAGTTAGAAAACTTTGTTTTAATAATGCTTACTTTTCCTACGGAACTAAGAGACCGTCGTAGGTTTTAAAAAGAAATCTAAGCAAGGTAAAAACGTTTGATGAAAATCCCCACACCAAACCCACCCCACCCACCCCCAAAAAAATATTTTTATTTTTTTTTTGAAACTTTTCCTTTGACAATTTTTTTCGAAATTTTTTTAGACCGAAATTTCAATTAGACCCCAGTCTTACGTACTTTTCCCTCGAAACGTCACTATATTGGTCTCAACTATATTTCAACGACCAAAAAATGTATCGCGATCTCGTTAAGGGTTTTGTGAGTTCCCGTGAAATGACACTATATCAATATAGTGACGTTTAATGGGAACCGGATATCAACTTAATTCATCAAACGGTTTCACCGTTCCCTTGAAATGACACTATAACAATATAGTGACGTTTAAGGGGAACCGGATATCAACTCAATTCATCAAACGGTTTCACCGTTCCCGTGAAATGACACTATATCAATATAGTGACGTTTAAGGGGAATCGGAAATCAACACTGTGAGCAGTTTTGTATCTAGTTCGCTACAAGAACGTCCTATATTGTTATGAAGGCCATACTTATGCCCATATATATATATATATATATGCTCTCACTATATCTTCGAAACCTGCTCTCTCTATATCTTCATCATATATATATATACTATATATATATATATATATATATATATCTATATTATTATAAAATATATATATATATATATATATATATATATATATATATATATATATATATATATATATATATATATATATATATATATATATATATATATATATATATATATATATATATATATATATATATATTCAAATATTGATAAAAAACTTAGAAATTATTTAAAAAAAAAATTTTTTCAAATAGAAAATATAGTGTCTTCCAAGGGAATTGGGTATCAACCCAATTCATCAAAGGGTCTCTCTGCTTCCTTTATACGACACTATCGTATTGAAAAAAAATATCGATGATGAAAAATTTAGAAATTAAATAGGACATTTTTTTTATATATTTTTTTTTTATTTTTTATTTTTCAAATTAGAAATTTAGTTTATTCCATCCCTACGAGAGAGACTTTCGTTTTTTAAATTTCGGAACATCTGGCTATCTATCATACGTTAGAAAACTTATAGATCGTTATATTTTAATGTTATTTAAATTGTTTTTTTTTATTTAGTTACCTTTAATTATTAATATATCGACTGTTATAGAAAAAGAATTTTTAAATAAGACTAAATAAAAAAAATAATTATAATAATTCTATCGGTCTTATAATAAATAATTATCCAAGTTCATATTCGCGACGAGTAAACTAATTTTGTCGCCAAAAAGCATGTGGTGTGGTTTTTCATTCTATCAATATTAAGAGAAGAAAACTAACATTTCTTTTGCATGATGGTTTGTGTGATATTTGTTATAATGCTTACTTTTCTGAACCCAGATCAATCATTTAACAAAACGAGAAAAGTAGCGCCGTAGAGTTGATGAAATTATCCACTCACCCCACACCACCACTTTAAAATTTTTATTTTTTTGTAAATTTTTTGGACCGAAATTTCAATTAGACCACAGTCTTACGTACCTTTCCCTTGAAACGTCACTATATTTGTCTCAACTATATTTCAACGACCTAAAAATGTATCGCGATCTCGTTGAGGGTTTTGTGAGTTCCCGTGAAATGTCACTATATCAATATAGTGACGTTTAAGGGGAACCGGATATCAACTCTATTCATCAAACGGTTTCACCGTTCCCGTGAAATGACACTATATCAATATAGTGACGTTTAAGGGGAATCGGAAATCAACTCAATTTATCAAATGGTTTTACAGTTCCCGTGAAATGACACTATAATATAAATATAGTGTCTTCAAAGGGAATCGGAAATCAACGCAATTCACCGAACGGTTTGTCAGTTCCTTCTGTAACGTCACTATATTATTTTGAAAAATATCACCCAATTCATTAAAGGGTCTCTCGGTTTCCTTTATACGACACTATCGTATTAAAAAAATATCGATGATGAAAAACATAGAAATTATATTAGAATTTTTTATTATTTTTTTTTTTTATTTTTCAAAGTAGAAATTAAGTTTATTCCATTCCTACGAGAGAGACTTTCGTTTTTGTAAATTTCGGAACGGCTGGCTATCTTTCATACGTTAGAAAACTTATAGATCGTTATATTTTAACGTTATTTAAACTGTTTTTTTTAATTTAGTTACCCTTAATTATTAATATATCGATTGTTATAGAAAACGAATTTTTAAGGAAGACTAACTAAAAAAAATTATAATAATTCTATCGGTCTTATAATAAATAATTATCAAAGCCCATATTCGCGAAGAGTAAACTAATTTTGTCGCCAAAAACTTGTATCGTTAACAGTATTTTTGTTCGCAACAAAATAAGAGGGAGAGAGAAATTAACATTTCTTTGCAGCGAGTGATTTTACAACGATATTTGTTTTAATAATGCTTACTTTTCCAACGGAACTAAGAGAGCGTCGTAGGTATTAAATAGAAATATTCTTCAAGGTAAAAACGTTTGATGAAAATCCCCACACTCACCCTACACTCAACCCCCCCCCCCCCCCCCAAAAAAAAAAATCCGAAATGTAAACAACTATCGGAGGGACATATGATAAAAATATCTCGGTTCGATAACTTTCGTTAGATAGAATTACAAATTTTTTTTTAATTTTGTCCTCCTTAAAATTTCCTTTCTGTAATAAAATTAAAATAAATGGTATCTAAATTATAAAAAAGAAATTAAAGAATATTAAAATATTTCGATATATAGGTTTTTGAACGTATAACAACCATTCCGAAACTTATTAATTTCAAAGTTTTTGCTATAGACACGATAATAATATAGTTAAAGTAGGGTTAATATTTTTTAACTTTTTTTCATCGAATTGTTAAAAATAGATTGAAAAAAGAGAGCGATTCACTAATGGGGGAGAGGGGATATGGGGATATAAGGGGGGGGTTTTAGTGAGCTACGGTTCTTTAAAATAGGGGATATAAGGGGCTTACCCCGTTAAAAAGACAAAAAATCTTAACCCTACTTTGCCGCCGATATATATATATATATATATATATATATATATATATATATATATAAATATATACATATATATATATATATATATATATATATATATATCTTTATATATATATATATATATATATATATATAATATATATATATATATATATATATATATATATATATATATATATATATATATATATATATATATATAATCTAAAATAAAGAAAATACTAAAAAATTGAATAAAGAATTTCTTACTGTTAAAAAAAATGAACGATACGTTGTAATATTATTTTTAGCGTTCAATTACACTGAAAATGTAATACGATATATTTTTTTTTCAGAGTTCGTATGTTGATAACCGAAACTTGGGACTTTTCATCTTCGTGATTTAAAGAGAATTTTAATTTGTACTCATGAAGAATATTCCATCTCTACCGTACTTAAAGGTAATTTTTTTATTTCTGTTAAATTTAATATTAATAAATTTTAATTTAGTACGTAAATATACGGTAAAAGATCTAAGTTTTTTATCAATATTTGAATATACATATATTTTTTTTCATAATATTATAGTGACGTTTCAGAAAGAACTGACAAACCGTTCGGTGAATTGGGTCGATATCCGGTTCCCTTTGAAGACACTATATTTATTTTATAGGGTCATTTCACGGGAACTGTGAAACCGTTTGAAAATTGAGTTGAATATCGGGTTCCATAAACGTCACTATTAATACAGTGTCCTTTTACTGGAACGGTGAAACCGTTTGATGAATTGAGTTGATATCCGGTTCCCCTTAAACGTCACTATATCGATATAGTGTCATTTCTGAGAACCCACAAAATATAACGAGATTGCGATACACATCGTTGAAATATAAGCTGACTGAAATAAAGTGACGTTTTAAAAAATACATAAAGGCTGTAATTCTAGTGAAATTTCAGTCTAAAAAATTTTCAAAATGGTAAATGAAAATTTCAAAAAAATTTTTTTTAGGAGAGAATTTTCATAAAACGTTTTAACTTACTTAATTTTCAAGAGGACTAATCCCTAGGTTAGTCTCTTAGTTCTGTGAAAAGTAAACATTGTAAAAATTAAATTATTTAAAAAAATTTTTTTGTTTTTTATAAATAGAAATTATAGTGTCTGCAAGGGATTGGATATCAACCAAATTTATCAAAGGGTCTCTCGTTTTCCTTTATACGACACTATAGTAAAAAATATCGATGATGAAAACTTAGAAATTATTTTGGAAAAATTTTTTTTTTTTTTTTTTTTTTATTTTATTTTCAAAGTAAACAATAAGTTCTTCATCTTGGGTTGTTTATGTAATTTCAAATGTGTATCTACTCATGTTTATCAAACATATGTCAATTCTGTTTAAATTATTTCAATTGTAATTAAAGGTTATGTGTTAACCTATGATGCCTCAAATAGTTACCTTTTAAGAAGTTAAATAAAAAATATATTTTCCATAATAAATCTATCGGTCTTATAAAAATAATTATCAAAGCACTCAATTCCACCCGAACGTTGTCGGTTCCTTCACAAAACAATCTATATCTTGTTTGTGAGAAAAAATATATATTTATATTCAATATTGATAACTTAAATTATTTTAATTTTTTTTTTTTTAAAGAATTGAAATTCACAAGGTTTCAAGGGAATTGGATATCAACCAAATTTATCAAAGGGTCTCTCGGTTTCCTTTATACGACAATATAGTATTAAAAAAAATATCGATGATGAAAAACTTAGAAATTATTTTGGAATTTTTATTTTATTTTTTATTTTTCAAAGTAGAAATTTAGTTTATTCTATCCCTACGAAAGAGAGAGAGCTCGGGCTAGTGTCGTTTTGTAAATTTTGGAACTTTTGCCTATTTCTGACACGTTAAAACAACTGAATCTTTCGTTATATTTTTAATGTATTTAAATTGTTTTTAATTTGAATTTATACCTGCAGTTATTAATATATAGTGATTGTCAGAAAACCAGGACATAAAACAATTTTAGAACAAATTATGAACATTCGATCAGTCTTATAATAAATAATTATCAGTTCAATTTCGCGACGAATAAACTAATTTTGTCACGCAAACTTGTATCGTTAACAGTTTTTTTTGTTACCCAACAAAATAGAGTGCATTTGTTTGCAGCAGGTGATTTACAACTTGATATTTGTTTAATAGTAACAACTGCTCCCTGCGGAACTAAGGACACAAATCAATAGAGGATTAAATGAGAAATTTAAGCAAGGAAAAAGCGTTTTATGAATTTTCCTTCCCCCCCTCCCAAAAAAAAAATTTTTTTTGAAAATTTTCATTTGACTTTTTTTTGGAAATTTTTTTAGACCGAAATTTCAATTAGATCACAGTCTTACGTACTTTTCCCTTGAAACGTCACTATATTGGTATCAACTATATTTCAACGACAAAAAAATGTATCGCAATCTCGTTAAGGGTTTTGTGAGTTCCCGTGAAATGACACTATATCGATATAGTGACGTTTAAGGGGAACCGGATATCAACTCAATTCATCAAACGGTTTCACCGTTCCCGTGAAATGACACTATATCAATATAGTGACGTTTAAGGGGAACCGGATATCAACACAATTCATTTAACGGTTTCACCGTTCCCGTTAAATGACACTATAATATTCTTATAGTGTCTTCAAAGGGAACCGGATATCAACTCAATTCACCGAACGATTTGTCGGTTCCTTCTGAAACGTCACTATAATATTTTGAGAAAAAATATATATTTATATTCAAATATTGATAAAAAAAAACTTAGAAATTATTTTAATTTTTTTTTTTTTTTAAAGAATTGAAAATATAGTGTCTTTCAAGGGAATTGGATATCAACCAAATTTATCAAAGGGTCTCTCGGTTTCCTTTATACGACAATATAGTATTAAAAAATATATCGATGATGAAAAACTTAGAAATTATTTTGGAATTTTTATTTTATTTTTTATTTATTAATATATCGTTTATTCTATCCCTATGAAAGAGAGAGAAAGAGAGAGTTTCGTTTTGTAAATTTTGGAACGGCTGGCTATCTATCATACGTTAGAAAACATATATTTCGTTATATTTTAATGTTATTTAAATTGTTTTTTAATTTAGTTACCTTTAATTATTAATATATCGATTGTTAAAGAAAACGAAGTTTTAAGGAAGACTAAATAAAAAAAATATTATAATTCTATCGGTCTTATAATAAATAATTATCAAATAGAAATTTAAGCAAGGTAAAAGCGTTTTATGAATTTTCCTTCCCGCCCCTTCCTCCCAAAAAAAAAAATTTTTTTTTTTTTAGAAATTTTTCATTTGACTTTTTTTTTGAAATTTTTTTAGACCGAAATTTCAATTAGACCACAGTCTTACGTACTTTTCCCTTGAAACGTCACTATATTGGTATCAACTATATTTCAACGACAAAAAAATGTATCGCAAACTCGTTAAGGGTTTTGTGGGTTCCCGTGAAATGACACTATATCGATATAGTGACGTTTAAGGGGAACCGGATATCAACTCAATTCATCAAACGGTTTCACCGTTCCCGTGAAATGACACTATATCAATATAGTGACGTTTAAGGGGAACCGGATATCAACACAATTCATTTAACGGTTTCACCGTTCCCGTTAAATGACACTATAATATTCTTATAGTGTCTTCAAAGGGAACCGGATATCAACTCAATTCACCGAACGATTTGTCGGTTCCTTCTGAAACGTCACTATAATATTATGAGAAAAAATATATATTTATATTCAAATATTAATAAAAAACTTAGAAATTATTTAAATTTTTTTTTTTTAAAAGAATTGAAAATATAGTGTCTTTCAAGGGAATTGGATATCAGCCAAATTTATCAAAGGGTCTCTCGGTTTCCTTTATACGACAATATAGTATTAAAAAAAATATCGATGATGAAAAACTTAGAAATTATTTTGGAATTTTTATTTTATTTTTTATTTTTCAAAGTAGAAATTTAGTTTATTCTATCCCTACGAAAGAAAGAGAGCAAGAGATAGTTTCGTTTTGTAAATTTCGGAACGGTTGGCTATCTATCATACGTTAGAAAACATATATTTCGTTATATTTTAATGTTATTTAAATTGTTTTTTAATTTAGTTACCTTTAATTATTAATATATCGATTGTTAAAGAAAACGAATTTTTATGGAAGACTAAATAAAAAAAATTATTATAATTCTATCGGTCTTATAATAAATAATTATCAAAGTTCAATTTCGCGACGAATAAACTAATTTTGTCACCAAAAACTTGTATCGTTAAAAGTTTTTTTGTTCGCAACAAAATAAGAGTGAGAGATTAACATTTGTTTGCAGCGAGTGATTTTACAACGACATTTGTTTTAATAATGCTTTCTTTTCCAACGGAACTAAGAGACCGTCGTAGGTATTAAATAGAAATTTAAGCAAGGTAAAAGCGTTTTATGATTTTTCCTCCCCGCCCCTTCCTCCCAAAAAAAAAAACTTTTTTTTTTGAAATTTTTCATTTGAATTTTTTTTGAAATTTTTTAGATCGAAATTTCAATTAGACCACAGTCTTACGTACTTTTCCCTTGAAACGTCACTATATTCGTGGTCTCAACTTTATTTCAACGACAAAAAAATGTATCTTAATCGTTAAAGGGTTTTGTAGGTTCCCGTGAAATGACACTATATCAATATAGTGACGTTTAAGGGGAACCGGATATCAACTCAATTCATCAAACGGTATCACCGTTCCCGTGAAATGACACTATATCAATATAGTGACGTTTAAGGGGAACCGGATATCAACCCAATTCATCAAACGGTTTCACCGTTCCCGTGAAATGACACTATAATATAAATATAGTGTCTTCAAAGGGAACCGGATATCAACTCAATTCACCGAACGATTTGTCGGTTCCTTCTGAAACGTCACTATAATATTATGAGAAAAAACATATATTTATATTCAAATATTGATAAAAAAAAATTAGAAATTATTTAAAAAATATATTATTTTTTTTTTAAAAGAATTGAAAATATAGTGTCTTCAAAGGGAATTAGATATCAACCCAATTCATCAAAGGGTATCTCGGTTTCCTTTATACGACAATATAGTATTAAAAAAATATCGATGATAAAAAACTTAGAAATTATTTTGAATTTTTTTTTTTTTTTTTAGTAGAAATTTAGTTTATTCTATCCCTACGAAAGAGAGAGAAAGGGAGAGTTTCGTTTTGAAAATTTTGGAACGGCTGGCTATCTATCATACTAAGAGACCGTCGTAGGTATTAAATAGAAATTTAAGCAAGGTAAAAGCGTTTTATGAATTTTCCTCCCCGCCCTTCCTCAAAAAAAAAAAAAAAATTTTTTTTTTTAGAAATTTTCTTTTGCCTTTTTTGGAAATTTTTTAGACCAAAATTTCCCAAGTGAATACAGTCTTATTTTTTCCTAGGAGCGTCACCTTGGTCTCAACTATATTTCGACAAAAAAATGTATCACGCAATCTCGTTAAAGGGTTTGTGGGTTCCCAGCGAAGATGGCACTATATCAGCGCTGGTAACGTTTAAGGGGAACCGGATATCAACTCAATTCATCAAACGGTATTTCACCGTTCCCGTGAAATGACACTATATCAATATAGGGACGTTTAAGGGACCGGATATCAACTCAATTCATCGAAAGGTTTCACCGTTTCCTTTGAAATGACACTATAATATAAGTACTGAGTATGCTCTAGGGAACCGGATATCAACTCAATTCACCGAACGATTTGTCGGTTCCTTCTGAAACGTCACTATAATATTATGGGAAAAAATATTTGAAATTATTTTAAATTTTTTTTTCAGAGTATATTTAGTTTTATTCTATCTACAGAGAGCAATTATTTCAGTTTTGTAAATTTTGGAACGGCTGGCTATCTATCATACGTTAGAAAACATTATTTCGTTATATTTTAATGTTATTTAAATTGTTTTTTAATTTAGTTACCTTTAATTATTAACATATCGATTGTTAAAGAAAACGAATTTTTAAGGAAGACTAAATAAAAAAAAATATTATAATTCTATCGGTCTTATAATAAATAATTATCAAAGTTCATATTCACGACGAATAAACTAATTTTGTCACCAAAAACTTGTATCGTTAACAGTTTTTTACAAAAAAAAGAGGGATAGATTAACATTTTTTGCAGCGAGTGATTTTACAACGACATTTGTTTTAATAATGCTTTCTTTTCCTACGGAACTAAGAGACCGTCGTAGGTACTACATAGAAATTTAAGCAGGGTAAAAGTGTTTTATGAATTTTCCTCCCCGCCCCTTCCTCGAAAAAAAAAAAAAAAAAAATTTTTTTTTATAAATTTTTCATTTGACTTTTTTTTGGAAATTTTTTTAGACCGAAATTTCAATTAGACCACAGTCTTACGTACTTTTCCCTTGAAACGTCACTATATTGGTATCAACTATATTTCAACGACAAAAAAATGTATCGCAATCTCGTTAAGGGTTTTTGTGGGTTCCCGTGAAATGACACTATATCAATATAGCGACATTTGAGGGAACCGGATATCACTCAATTCATCAAACAGTATCTGTTCCCACGGCAAAAGAACACTGCAATATAGGGACGTTTGCCAGGAACCGGATATCAATCATTGTCTATCAAACAATTTGATTATTGCAAAAATGACACTATAATATAAATATAGTGTCTTCAAAGGGGAACCGGATATCAACTCAATTCTTCAAAAGGTTTGTCGGTTCCTTCTGAAACGTCACTATAATATTATGAGAAAAAATATATATTTATATTCAAATATTGATAAAAACAAATTATAAATTATTTAAAAAATTTTTTTTTTTTTTTAAAAAATTGAAAATATAGTGTCTTCAAAGAATTGGATATCAACCCAATTCATCAAAGTGTCTCTCGTTTCCTTTATACGACAATATAGTATTAAAAAAAATATCGATGATAAAAAACTTCAAAAATTTATTTTGAATTTTTTTCAAAGTAGAAATTTAGTTTATTCTATCCCTACGAAAGAAAGAGAGAGTTTCGTTTTGTAAATTTTGGAACGGCTGGCTATCTATCATACGTTAGAAAACATATATTTCGTTATATTTTAATGTTATTTAAATTGTTTTTTAATTTAGCTACCCTTTATTAATAATGTATCGATTGTTATAGAAAACGAATTTTTAAGGAAGACTAAATAAAAAAAAATATTATAATTCTATCGGTCTTATAATAAATAATTATCAAAGTTCATATTCACGACGAATAAACTAATTTTTATCACCAAAAACTTGTATCGTTAACAGTTTTTTGTTCGCAACCATAAATAAGAGGATAGATTAACATTTGTTTTGTGAGTAATTTACAACGACATTAACAAGTCTCTGAGTAGGATGGAATAACTAATTTCTAAAATAAAAAATAAATAAAACAAAAATTTAACATAATTTCTCGAAGTTTTCATCATCGATATTTTTTTTACTATAGTGTCGTGTAAAGGAAACCGAGAGACTATGCATGAATATATTAATTCACTGGAAAACACTATATTTCTTGGAAATTTTTTTTTTTAAATAATTTCTAAGTTTTTGTATCAATATTTGAATATACATATATATTTTTCATAATATTATAGTGAAGTTTCAGAAGGTACTGTTTCCGGTGGTGAGTCGATATCAGTTTCCCTTTGAACACTATATTTACTGTATGACCATAGTGTTCTACGAACTGCGAAAACGTTTGATAATTGAGTTAATATCCTGTTACGCAAACGTCGCACTATTGATATAGTGTCATTTTTACAGGAACGGTGGTGAGTGGTGATCCAGTTCATAAACGTCACTATATCGATGTAGTGTCTGTTCTGAGAACCTGAGGCCCGCAACGAATCTGTTACATTTTTGTGTCGTTGAATATAGTTGAACGAATATATAATAAACTCGGGAAGGAATGCCATCTGGTCTGGTATTTCGGTCAAATTTAAATCGTTAAATGAAAATTTCAAAAAAAAATTTTTTTTTTTGGGAGGAAAATTTTCATAAAACGTTTTACTTATTTTTCGTTTACTTATGACGGTCTCTTAGTTCCGTAGAAAAAGTAAGCATTATTAAAACAAAAGGCTTACAATCACTCGCTGCAAAATATTCTTTTTTCTCTCCCTCTTATTCTGTTGCGAACAAAAAAAACTGTTAACGATACAGGTTTTTGGCACAAAATTAGTTTACTCGTCGCGAATATTAACTTTGATAATATTTATTAAATAGATAGAATTATTATATTTTTTTTTTTTTTTTTGTTTTCTTTAAAATTTCGTTTTCTTTCTATAACAATCGATATATTAATAATTAAGGGTAACTAAATTAAAAAAACAATTTAAATAACGTTAAAATATAACGATATATAAGTTTTCTAACGAATGATAGATAGCCAGCCGTTCCGAAATTTACCAAACAAAAGTCTCTCTCGTAGGGATGGAATAAACTAAATTTCTACTTTGAAAAATAAAAAATAAATAAAACAAAAAAATTTCCAATATAATTTCTAAGTTTTTCATCATCGATATTTTTTTTAATACTATAGTGTCGTGTAAAGGAAACCGAGAGACCTTTTGCTGAATTGGGTTGATACCCAATTCCCTTGGAAGACACTATATTTTCTATTTGAAATTTTTTTTTTTTTAATAATTTCTAAGTTTTTTATCAATATATATTTTTTTTTTTCATAATATTATAGTGAAGTTTCAGAAGGTACTGACAAACCGTTCGGTGAATTGAGTCGATATCCGGTTCCCTTTGAAGACACTATATTTATATTATATTATAGTGTCATTTCACGGGAACCGTGAAACCGTTTGATGAATTGGTTGATATCCTGTTCCCCTTAAACGTCACTATATTGATATAGTGTCATTTTACGGGAACGGTGAAACCGTTTGATGAATTGAGTTGATATCCGGTTCCCCTTAAACGTCACTATATCGATATAGTGTCATTTCACGGGAACCCACAAAACCCTTAACGAGATCGCGATACATTTTTTTGTCGTTGGAATATAGTTGAGACGAATATAGTGACGTTTCTTGGGAAAAGTACGTAAGACTGTGGTCTAATTGAAATTTCGGTCCAAAAAATTTTCAAAAAAAAATGGCATATGAAAAATTTCAAAAAAAATTTTTTTTTTTTTTTGGAGAGGGAGAATTTTCATAAAACGTTTTTACCTTGCTTAATTTTCGATTTAATACCTACGACGGTCTCTTAGTTCCGTAGGAAAAGTAAGCATTATTAAAACAAATCTCGTTGTAAAATCACTCGCTGCAAAGAAATGTTAATTTCTCTCTCCCTCTTATTCTGTTGCGAACAAAAAAAAACTGTTAACGATACAAGTTTTTGGCGACAAAATTAGTTTACTCCTCGCGAATATTAACTTTGATAATAATTTATTATAAGACCGATAGAATTATTATATTTTTTTTTTTTTTAGTCTTCCTTAAAAATTCGTTTTCTATAACAATCGATATATTAATAATTAAGTCTAACTAAATTAAAAAAACAATTTAAATAACGTTAAAATATAACGATATATAAGTTTTCTAACGAATGATAGATAGCCAGCCGTTCCGAAATTTACCAAACAAAAGTTTCTCTCGTAGGGATTGAACAAACTAAATTTCTACTTTGAAAAATAAAAAATAAATAAAAAAAAATTTCAATATAATTTCTAAGTTTTTCACATCATATATTTTAATACTATAATGATGTCGTCAAAGAAACCGAGGCCTTTTACTAATTGGGTTGTCCAATTCCTGGAAGAACACTATATTTTTTTTTTTTTTTTTAAATAATTTCTAGGTTTTTTGGCAATATTTGAATATACATATATTTTTTTTTTCATAATATTATAGTGACGTTTCAGAAGGAACCGACAAACCGTTCGGTGAATTTCGATATCGGTTTCGCTGAAGAACGTTTATATTATAGTGTCATTTCACGGGAACATTGAAACCGTTTGATGAATTGGTAATCCTGTTCCCCTTAAACGTCACTATATCGATATAGTGTCATTTTACGGGAACGGTGAAACCGTTTGATGAGTTGAGTTGATATCCGGTTCACCTTAAACGTCACTATATCGATATAGTGTCATTTCACGGGAACCCACAAAACCCTTAACGAGATCGCGATACATTTTTTTGGTCGTTGGAATATAGTTGAGACGAATATAGTGACGTTTCTTGAGACTGTGGTCTAATTGAAATTTCGTTCCAAAAAATTTTCAAAAAAAAATGGCAAATGAAAAATTTCAAAAAAAAAAAATTTTTTTTTTTTTGGGGGGAGGGAGAATTTTCATTAAACGTTTTTACCTTGATTAATGTTCGATTTAATACCTACGACGGTCTCTTAGTTAAGTAGGAAAAGTAAGCATTATTAAAAACAAATCTCGTTGTAAAATCACTCGCTGCAAACAAATGTTAATTTCTCTCTCCCTCTTATTCTGTTGCGAACAAAAAAACTGTTAACGATACAAGTTTTAAGCGACAAAATTAGTTTACTCGTCGCGAATATGAACTTTGATAATAATTTATTATAAGACCGATAGAATTATTAAATTTTTTTTTTTTAGTCTTCCTTAAAAATTCGTTTTCTATAACAATCGATATATTAATAATTAAGTGTAACTAAATTAAAAAACAATTTAAATAACGTTAAAATATAACGATATATAAATTTTCTAACGTATGATAGATAGCCAGCCGTTACGAAATTTACAAAATAAAACTCTCGTAGGGATAGGAATGTAAACTAAATTTTCTACTTTGAAAACAAAAAATAAAATAAAAAAATTTCAATATAATTTCAGCTTTCATCATCAGTATTTTTAATGCTTTAGTGTCATATAAAGGAAATCGAACCTTTGATAGTGGATTGATACCAAATCCCTTTGAAGATTTCACTATATTTTCTATTTGAAAAATATAGCAATTTATGTACGTTTTCAGTTTTTATCAATATTTTTCCCCATCTACTTTTTTCGGGAGAAAATATGCTGACTGTTTCATTTGGAACTGACAAACCGTTCAGTGAATTGAGTTGATATCCCTTCTGAAGACACTATATTTATATTATAGTGTCATTCACGAGAACTAATGAAACCGTTTGATAGTGAGTTGATATCCTGTTCTATAAACGTCGCTATATCGTAGTGTCATTTACGAGTACGGTGAAACCGTTTGATAATTGAGGTTGATATCGGTTGCCAAACGTCACTATATCGATATAGTGTCATTTCACGGGAACCCGCGATACATTTTTTTGTCGTTAAAATATAGTTGAGACGATATTATAGTGACGTTTCAGAAAGAACTGACAAACCGTTCTTCTGTGAAATTTCGATCTAAAAATTTCAAAAAAAAATTTCTAATGATAAATTTCAAATATTTTTATTTTTTTTTTTTTTGGGAGGAAATTTTTAATAAAACGTTTTACCTTGATTAATTTTCAATTAATACACGACGGATCTCTTAGTTCACGTGGAAAAGTAAGCATTATTGACCCGTCTCATTGGCAAAATCTACTCGCTTCACAAATAATGTTGATTCTCTCCTCTTGTTGCGAACAAAAAACATTAACAACTACGAGTTTGGCGATTGGTTTACTTTCGTCGCCCAGATATGAACACCGTAATGGTATTATGGACCAATTCAAAGTCATATAATTTTTTTTGAACTGTAAAGTCGTTTTCTATAACAATCGATATATTAATAATTAGAGTAACTAAAATTAAAAGAGCAATTTAAATAACGTTAAATCTCAACGATATATAAGTTATAACGTATGATGTAGATAACCAACCGTTGAACACAAAACAAAGATCTCGTAGGATAGGAATAAACTGTTCTACTTTGGAAAAATAAAAATAGCATAAAGATTATTATAACTGATTTTTATCATGAATATTGTTTTTAATACTATAGTGTCATAGGAAACCGAGAGACCTTTCGATGAATTGGGTTGATACCCAATTCCTTGGAAGAACACTATATTTTTCTATTTAAATTTTTTTTTTTTTTAAATAATTTCTAAGTTTTTTATCAATATTTGAATTTACATATATTTTTTTTTTCATAATATTATAGTGACGTTTCAGAAGGAACTGACAAACCGTTCAGTGATTTGAGTCGATATCCGGTTCCCTTTGAAGACACTATATTTATATTATAGTGTCATTTCAAGGGAACTGTGAATCACAGTTTGATAAAGATTGAGTTGATATCTGTTCATAAACGTCCCTATATCGATATGGTGTCATTTTACGGGAACGGTGAAACCGTTTGGTGAATTGAGTTGATATCCGGTTCCCCTTAAACGTCACTATGTCGATATAGTGTCGTTTCACGGGAACCCACAAAACCCTTAATACTATAGTATTTTTTTTAATACTATAGTATCGTATAAAGGAAAACGAGAGACCCTTTGATGAATTGGGTTGATACCCAATTCCCTTGGAAGACACTATATTTTTTTTTTAAAAATAATTTCTAAGTTTTTTATCAATATGTGAATATACATATATTTTTTTTCATAATATTATAGTGACGTTTCAGAAAGAACTGACAAACCGTTCGATGAATTGGGTCGATATCCGATTCCCTTTGAAGACACTATATTTATATTATAGTGTCATTTCACGGGAACTGTGAAACCGTTTGATGAATTGAGTTGATATCCAGTTCCCCTTAAACGTCACTATATTGATATAGTGTCCTTTTACGGGAACGGTGAAACCGTTTAATGAATTGGGTTGATATCCGGTTCCCCTTAAACGTCACTATATCGATATAGTGTCATTTCACGGGAACCCTCAAAACCCTTAACGAGATTGCGATACATTTTTTTGTCGTTGAAATATAGTTGAGACGAATATAGTGACGTTTCAAGGGAAAAGTACGTAAGACTATGGTCTAATTGAAATTTCGGTCTAAAAAATTTTCAAAAAAAAATGGCAAATGAAAAATTTCAAAAAAAAAATAAAAAAATTTTTTTTTTTGGGAGGGAGAAGTTTCATGAAACGTTTTTACCTTGCTTAAATTTCGAATTAATACCTACGACGGTCTCTTAGTTCCGTAGAAAAAGTAAGCATTATTAAAACAAATCTCGTTGTAAAATCACTCGCTGCAAATAAATGTTAATTTCTCTCTCCCTCTTATTTTGTTGCGAACAAAAAAACTGTTAACGATACAAGTTTTTGGCGACAAAATTAGTTTACTCGTCGCGAATATTAACTTTGATAATAATTTATTATAAGACCGATAGAATTATTATAATTTTTTTTTTAGTCTTCCTTAAATATTCGTTTTCTATAACAATCGATATATTAATATTTAAGGGTAACTAAATTAAAAAACAGATTAAATAACGTTTAAATATAACGATATATAAGTTTTCTAACGAATGATAGATAGCCAGACGTTCCGAAATTTAAAAAACAAAAGTCTCTCTCGTAGGGATGGAATAAACTAAATTTCTACTTTGAAAAATAAAAAAAAAATTAAAAAAAAAAATTTTCCAATATAATTTCTAAGTTTTTCATCATCGATGTTTTTTTTAATACTATAGTGTCGTATAAAGGAAACCGAGAGACCTTTTGCTGAATTGGGTTGATACGCAATTCCCTTGGAAGACACTATATTTTCTATTTGAATTTTTTTTTTTTTTTTAAATAATTTCTAAGTTTTTTATCAATATTTGAATATACATATTTTTTTTTTTCATAATATTATAGTGACGTTTCAGAAGGAACTGACAAACCGTTCGGTGAATTGAGTCGATATCCGGTTCCCTTTGAAGACACTATATTTATATTATAGTGTCATTTCACGGGAACTGCGAAACCGTTTGATGAATTGAGTTAATATCCTGTTCCCCTTAAACGTCACTATAATGATATAGTGTCATTTTACGGGAACGGTGAAACCGTTTGATGAATTGAGTTGATATCCGGTTCCCCTTAAACGTCACTATATCGATATAGTGTCATTTCACGGGAACCCACAAAACCCTTAACGAGATCGCGATACATTTTTTTGTCGTTGGAATATAGTTGAGACGTATATAGTGACGTTTCTTGGGAAAAGTACGTAAGACTGTGGTCTAATTGAAATTTCGGTCCAAAAAATTTTCAAAAAAAAATGGCAAATGAAAAATTTCAAAAAAAAAAAAAATTTTTTTTTGGGGGAGGGAGAATTTTCATAAAACGTTTTTACCTTGCTTAATTTTCGATTTAATACCTACGACGGTCTCTTAGTTCCGTATGAAAAGTAAGCATTATTAAAACAAATCTCGTTGTAAAATCACTCGCTGCAAAGAAATGTTAATTTCTCTCTCCCTCTTATTCTGTTGCGAACAAAAAAACTTTTAACGATACAAGTTTTTAGCGACAAAAATTAGTTTACTCGTCGGGAATATGAACTTTGATAATAATTTATTATAATTGGTCTTCCTTAAAAATTCGTTTTCTATAACAATCGATATATTAATAATTAAGGGTGACTAAATTAAAAAACAATTTAAATAACATTGAAATATAACGATATCTCGTTTTCCTTTATACGATAATATAGTATTAAAAAAAAATATCGATGATGAGAAACTTAGAAAGTATTTTGGAATTTTTTTTTTTTCAAAGTAGAAATTTAGTTTATATGGAATAAACTAAATTTCTACTTTAATAAATACGACGATCTCTTAGTTCCGTAGGAAAAGTAAGCATTATTAAAACAAATCTCGTTGTAAAATCACTCGCTGCAAAGAAATGTTAATTTCTCTCTCTCCCTCTTATTTTGTTGCGAATAAAAAAACTGTTAACGATACAAGTTTTTGGCGACAAAATTAGTTTACTCGTCGCGAATATGAACTTTGATAATAATTTATTATAAGACCGATAGAATTATTATAATTTTTTTTTTTTTTTAGTCTTCCTTAAAAATTCGTTTTCTATAACAATCGATATATTAATATTTAAGAGTAACTAAATTAAAAAACAATTTAAATAACGTTAAAATATAACGATATATAAGTTTTCTAACGTATGATAGATAGCCAGCCGTTCCGAAATTTACAAAACAAAAGTCTCTCTCGTAGGGATGGAATAAACTAAATTTCTACTTTGAAAAATAAAAAAAAATAAAAAAAAAATTCCAATAATTTCTAAGTTTTTTATCAATATTTGAATATACATTTATTTTTTTTTTCATAATATTATAGTGACGTTTCAGAAGGAACTGACAAACCGTTCGGTGAATTGAGTCGATATCCGGTTTCCTTTGAAGACACTAAATTTATATTATAGTGTCTTTTCCCGAGAACTGTGAAACCGTTTGATGAATTGAGTTGATATCCGGTTCCCCTTAAACGTCACTATATTGGTATAGTGTCCTTTTACGGGAACAGTGAAACCGTTTGATGAATTGAGTTGATATCCGGTTGCTCCTGAACGTCACTATATCGATATAGTGTCATTTCACGGGAACCCACAAAACCCTTAACGAGATTAAGATACATTTTTTTTGTCGTTGAAATATAGTTGAGACGAATATAGTGACGTTTCAAGGGAAATGTACGTAAGACTGTGGTCTAATTGAAATTTCGGTCTAAAAAATTTTCAAAAAAAATGGCGAATGAAAAATTTCCAAAAAAAAAATTTTTTTTTTTTTTTTTTTTGGAGGGAGAATTTTCATAAAACGTTTTTACCTTGCCTAATTTTCGAATTAATACCTACGACGGTCTCTTAGTTCCGTAGAAAAAGTAAGCATTATTTAAACAAATCTCGTTGTAAAATCACTCGCTGCAAAGAAATGTTAATTTCTCTCTCCCTCTTATTCTGTTGCGAACAAAAAAAACCTGTTTTGGCGACAAAATTAGTTTACTCGTCGCGAATATGAACTTTGATAATAATTTATTATAAGACCGAAATAGAATTATTATAATTTTTTTTTTTTTTTTTTTTTTAAGTCTTCCTTAAAAATTCGTTTTCTATAACAATCGATATATTAATAATTACGGGTGACTAAATTAAAAAACAATTTAAATAACATTAATTACTTTCCCTACGGAGCTAAGAGACCATCGTAGGTGTTAAATAGAAATTTAAGCAAGGTAAAAACGTTTGATGAAATCACAACCCCACCCCCCACACACCCAAATATATAAGTTTTTTATATATATTTAAATATATATATATATATATATATATATATATATATATATATATATATATATATATATATATATATATATATATATATATATATATATATATATATATATATATATAAAAATATATATATATATGTTAAATATATATAAAACATAAATTATTTTAAAAAATTTTCTTTTTTCAAATAGAAAATATAGTGTCTTCCATGCGAACCAAATATCAACCCATTTCATCAAAGGGTTTCTCGTTTTCCTTTATACGACACTATATTATTAAAAAAAATATCGATGATTAAAAACTTATAAATTATTTTGGGAAAAAAAAATTTTTTTTATTTTTTTTTTTCAAAGTATAAATTTGTTTTTTTCCATCCCTACGAGAGAAAGTTTTGTTTTGTAAATTTCGGAACGACTAGCTATCTATCATACGTTAGAAAACTTATATATCGTTATATTTTAATGTTGTTTAAATTGTTTTTTTTATTTAGTTACCCTTAAATATTAATATATCGATTGTTATAGAAAACGAATTTTTAAGGAAGACTAAATAAAAAAATTATTATAATAATTCTATCGGTCTTATAATAAATAATTATCAAAGTTCATATTCGCGACGAGTAAACTAATATTGTCGCCAAAAACTTGTATCGTTAACAGTTTTTTTGTTCGCAACAAAATAAGAGGGTGAGATTAACATTTGTTTGCAGCGAATGATTTTACAACGAGATTTGTTTTAATAATGCTTTCTTTTCCTATGGAACTAAGAGACTGTAAAATCATTCGCTGCAAAGAAATGTTAATTTCTGTCTTCCTCTTATTTTGTTGCGAACAAAAAAACTATTAACGATATAAATTTTTTGCTACAAAATCAGTTTACTTGTCGCGAATATGAATGAACTTTGATAATTATTTATTATAAGACCGATAGAATTATTATAAATTTTTTTTTCTATTTGGTCTTCCTTAAAAATTCGTTTTCTATAACAATCGATATATTAATAATTAAGGGTACCTAAATTTAAAAAAAAAAAATTTAAATAGCAATAAAATATAACGATCTATAAGTTTTCTAACGTATGATAGATAGCCAGCCATTCCGAAATTTACAAAACGAAAGTCTCTCTCGTAAAGATGAAATAAACTAAATTTTTACTTTGAAAAATAAAAAATAAAAAAAAATTAACATTTGCAATATAATTTCTAAGTTTTTCATCATCGATATTTTTTTTAATACGATATTGTCGTATAAAGGAAACCGTGAAACCATTTGATGAATTGGGTTGATACCCAATTCCCTTGGAAGATTCGAAAATTGAAAAAAAAATTTTTTTTAAATAATTTCTAAAAATTTTATCAATATTTGAATATATTTATTTTTTTTTTCATAATATTATAGTGTCATTTCAGAAGGAACTGACAAACCGTTCGGTGAATTGAGTCGGTATCCGATTCCCTTTGAAGACACTATATTTATATTATAGTGTCATTTCACGGGAACTGTGAAACCGTTTGATAAATTGAGTTGATATCCGGTTCCCCTTAAACGTCCCTATATAGATATAGTGTCATTTCACCGGAACGGTGAAACCGTTTGGTGAATTGAGTTGATATCCGGTTTCCCTTAAACGTCACTATATTGATATAGTGTCATTTCACGGGAACTCACAAAACCCTTACCGAGATCGCAATACATTTTCTTGTCGTTGAAATATAGTTGAGACGAATATGGTGACGTTTCAAGGGAAAAGTACGTAAGATTGTGGTCTAATTGAAATTTCGGTCTAAAAAAATTTTAAAAAAAATTGTCAAATGAAAAGTTTCAACAAAAAATAAAAAAAAAATTTCTTTTTTTTTGGGGGGGGGTGGGGTTGGTGGTGATTTTCATCAAACGTTTTTAACTTGCTTAAATTTCTATTTAATACCTACGACGGTATCTTAGTTCCGTAGGAAAAGTAAGCATTATTAAAACAAATATCGTTGTAAAATCACTCGCTGCAAAGAGATGTTAATTTCTCACTCCCTCTTATTTTGTTGCGTTCAAAAAAACCGTTACCGATACAAGTTTTTGGCGACAAAATCAGTTTACTCGTCGCGAATATGAACTTTGATAATTATTTATTATAAGACCGATAGAATTATTATAGTTTTTTTTTTAAAACAATCGATATATTAATAAGTAAGGGTAACTAAATTAAAAAAAAAAACAATTTAAACAATATTAAAATATATAACGATCTATAAGTTTTCTAACGTATGATAGATAGCCAGCCGTTCCGAAATTTACAAAACGAAAGTCTCTCTCGTAGGGATGGAATAAACTAAATTTTTACTTTGAAAAAAAAAAAAATTAAAAATAAATTTATATTATAGTGTCATTTCACGGGAACTGTGAAACCGTTTGATAAATTACGTTGATATCCGGTTCCCCTTAAACCTCCCTATATTGATATAGTGTCATTTCACGGGAACGGTGAAACCGTTTGATGAATTGAGTTGATATCCGGTTTCCCTTAAACGTCACTATATCGATATAGTGTCATTTCCCGGGAACTCACAAAACCCTTACCGAGATCGCGATACATTTTTTTATCGTTGAAATATAGTTGAGACGAATATAGTGACGTTTCGAGGGAAAAGTACTTAAGACTGTGGTCTAATTGAAATTTCGGTCTAAAAAAATTTCAAAAAAAATTGTCAAATGAAAAGTTTACAAAAAAATAAAAAAAAAATTCTTTTTTTTCAAATGGTTTTTATTTCCAAAACAAATATTTAGTTATCGTCGTGACCTATAAAAATTTTTCCTTTAAACAGTTTAAGTAGTAGAGGTCCTTTTCACCGTCATCGGCCACCTCCTGCTGGGATTTTCCGGCCGCGTTCGAGGAAGAGTTTGTAGCAGTAGTAGTACCTGTAGCAGAATCCGCCACCGACGCTTCCGCAGCTTTCTCCGAACTAACGAGATTATCGTACAAATCGTCCAAATAATTCTTCCGCTTCGAACCGATGCCAAATCTCGTTTTTCCGCCGTCGTTCCTTTTATGACATCTCGAAACGAAAAACGAATCCGCGTCGACGGCGGCTTTCCTCTTAAAATTCGGATTTTCCCCCAAACTCGGCATTTTGGATAAGTATTCGTTTACAGTTGAAGAAAAATGACTTAGACCTTCGATTTATTTTAGTTCCCGATCCAACGTCATTATATCGGATTGAAACGTTAGTTTATACCCTAAAAGGTGTCGCGTGATCACGTAAGGTCGTTTTTCGGTTCCCTTTGAAACGTTACTATAATATAGTGACGTCTTACGTGAATCAGAAAACCGGCTGAACGCTTTCAAATACCATTTTATTAAGCTTAAACTATCGTTAAACCAATTATAGCGTCATATAGTGGCGCCTCGGCTGGAACTAATATAATTCGAAGGTCTAAATGCAAATTTTGAAAAATAATTTCCATTCTAAAATTTTTTTTGAATTATTTTTCCTGAGATTTTTAGATTTTTGCACTTTTTATATATTTATTTATTATTTGTAAAATTTTTGTTACTTATATTGTAGTTATCCCTTAAAAATAATTTTCATAAAAAATTGGATTTTTGAGGGGACTAAATAAAATAATAAATAAAATTAATAAAATTTATATAATATTTATATTATATTCAACATTCAAATGAAAATACACATTTAGAATTGCTTCTTATAAACAAGTTAACAAAGAAATTATTTGAGTGGTTGTTTATACATTTATATAACAAAAATAAAAATTTTAAAATGGTTAGAAAAACATTTATACGTACACATATATCTGCACAAGGGTGCGCCTGTTAACGTATGTTACAAATTATTTTATATCTTTTAAAAGTTTACTTATTTTATACCCCACAACTTTAAAAATTTTATTGAAAAAATCATGATCATCGATATCCTCCCTGATCCCATTAATTATATGTATTGTTTTGGGAGTAGTTTTATGAAAATTTTCTAAAAAAAAGAATATACTATCATAAAATAAAAAATAAACATCTTCCTTTAACCATAAGTCGCCCTCAAAGAAATTTTTGACAAGTTCCAGGCCACTTAATAATTCATACTGGCCGGGTAAATCGGGACTCCGCGTACCTCCGTATCGTCTTATATTCCATTGGATAAGAGTATTTCCGCAGTTGTCTTTCAAAGTTATGAACAAGTTCTTGATCGAAATGCTTTTTCTTTCTTCCTGACTCAAATTGATAAGCGATTCGCGTTTTTTACCGGGGTAAATTTTAACCTTTTTTTGACGCTCTAAATATCGATCGAAATTGAGTTCTAGCGTTGTTTTTAAAGGTTGAATAGTGTTCAGAATTTCACAAAGTTCGGTAATAGAAACACCATCCATTGACAAAATTCCCTCCAAACCCAGGCATACTGTAATCTTTTCAAGCTTTGGAGAAACGCAGCAAATATGATTTAAAACCTCAACGAAGTCAATTTTTAATTCTTTCAAATTTTTAAACACGTACTCATAATCACCATTTTTATCATCCGCGTTTTTAAGGGCGGACAAAAATAAAAAATATCTACGTCTGATTTCCAAACTCGTTAAATTCGGGAATGTTTCGGCAATTTCCATGCTTAAATATTTTGGACCAACATTAGATTTATAAAATTCATCCACTACTATCTTTAGATTATACACATTTTCAAATTTGGAAGGTGATGAAGTTGTATTAAATTTCGCATTTCTTCGAAGGATAGTATTAAATTCGCAGACATCTCCTATCTTCAGTTCGAGGAAACCATCAGTTTTTCTGATCATCCTTCGCAAATTGTTTCTAAAAAAATTTATATCCCAAGCGCCGATTATTTTCTCTTCTAATATCGTGTGATTCGTCTCGCAAAAAGGTGGGCGGCATCGTCCTCCCGTATATTTGAAATTTCGGGTCGAACGCTCAAAAAAGTATCGCATTAAAAACTGCATAAGGTAGCGAATCGACCTACACAAGAGACAAATTCGTGTAATTATTTTATTTATTTCACGAAATTCTCTAAACTTTCGGTAAAATTTATTATTCATCATTCTTATTTCCCGCAGCTCTTCTGAATGCGATATGTCAGTATACGCTTCTTCTTCCACTACTTCTTCACCATATTCTTCTTCTTCCGTCGTTTCTTCATCCACTCTATTTTTATCCGCAATTTTCGGATAAATTTCGGCTCCATTTTCGGTGATTTCCCATTCCATTATTCTTCGATTTTCGATTTCGACCACCATAAATATACTAGTTAAGCGTTTATCGTGGCACAATTTGCATCTAAGTCTAACGCAATGTTCGAATTCGCCCGGCATGTCGAACAAAAAAGGGTAGGTGTAATTGGGAAATAATTCTTCTTCCGAGTAGAAGCTCAATATCAGTTCCAACACCTTGACTTTAGTTTTCTTAACCAGCATCAATACCCGATCGCTATCGAATACAGTTGAAGGGTGAATGTGGTTCAAACGAATACCGATTTTATTTAAATTAAACAATGGGGAGATCTCCATAATTTCTTCGATGGCGTTATAATCAACAACCAATGTTGTTAAATGGTTCAACGAAGGAATTTCAACCTTCCCCACTTTGCTCGATAATTCAATTTCGTGAAATGTTGCATTCGCGTATTTAATTTTAAAAAACTCCTCTTGACCTATTAGAGCGTTTGCCGACTTGCTTAACTTAACAGGTGGGTAGCGCCAAAAATAACCGATTGAAGAATTTTCGTCGTTTTCGTTCTGTCTTAAAAAAATTTGGCGGCATTTGCAGGTTAGTTTCAACGTGGATAAATTTGGAAAGAAAATCGAAATATTTTTCAGCATTTCGAGAAAGTCGTCTACCCGGGCAAAAGGATCGGTAACACCATTATTGACAATTTCTAGGGTTGTGATATTCGATAAAGGTTCTTCTTGTCGCTTCAAAAAATCGCTTAATTTTTTAAACGTTTGGCAATCATTTAATGAAAGGATTAAACTAGTCAAATGCTCGTACGCGTTATTCATTGTAATCAAAAACGAACTAGAGGCAGCAGCAGCAGAAGGAGCAGAAGCGGCAGGAGCAGAAGCGGCAGTTGGCAGTCGGCATTCGGAGATCATGTATTTGGTCAACGTCAAGGCTATTGCTCTAGGCGTGCAATAAGAGTCATTTTTATAGGGATTCTCAATCGCTGTTAAAATAAAGTTTAAAAAAATGGTAGAGGTCTTTTCTGTGTCATCATTTGATTCGATTACTGAAAAAAGTCTATCGAAATTTAGTTTTGCCGATTCATTTTTATCAATTAGATAATTCTCTTGCAGGTAGTAGTTCACCTCGCGTTTCCTCGAGGCCAAAACAATCATAATGTTGTATATGTCTTGAAATGACATATTTTTAAAAATGAGGTATAGCACTTCATTTGATAGTATTGATAATCTGTTATATTTTTCATCCAAATCTGAACAATCATCGTCTTCGAATGTGGGGGAGTTTTGACGTCGATATCGAAGCATCAAGGTCCGAATCGTCTGGCGTTTTCGAAGAAATGTCGTCTTCGCGGTTAATTTCTTGCCCGTTGAGGGTTTACATAAAAAAAATTTAATTCTAGTGATATTCGCTGGAAGCAGTGGAGAAACGGAACAACGAGACTCTAAAATGGTGTAGTATATAAACGCTACTAATGGGTCGATTAGCGTATGTGGTTCTGCCTGTGCGACGCGCGGCTTATATATGGATAATCTTAATAAAATCGAATAATTTGTCTATATTTTTTTATGTTAATTTATAATTTAAAATATTTTTTTTTATTTAGCGTCTTCTAACTGGACTCTAAAAAGCGGCTGAACGCTTTCAAATGCCATTTTCTTAAGCTTAAACTATCATATATAAAAAGTCATATATATATATATATATATATATATATCATTATAGTATTAAAAAAAATATCTATGATGAAAAACTTAGAAATTATATTGGAAATTTATTTTTATTTTTATTTTTTATTTTTCAAAGTAGAAATTTAGTTTATTCCATCCCTACGAGAGAGACTTTTGTTTTGTAAATTTCGGAACGGCTGACTATCTATCATACGTTAGAAAAACTTATATATCGTTATATTTTAACGTTATTAAAATTGTTTTTTAATTTAGTCACCCTTAATTATTAATATATCGATTGTTATAGAAAACGAATTTTTAAGGAAGACTAATTATAATAAATTATTATCAAAGTTCATATTCGCGACGAGTAAACTAATTTTGTCGCCAAAAACTAGTATCGTTAACATTTTTTTGTTCGCAACAAAATAAGAGGGAGAGAGAAATTAACATTTCTTTGCAGAGAGTGATTTTACAACGAGATTTGTTTTAATAATGCTTACTTTTCCTACGGAACTAAGAGACCGTCGTAGGTATTAAATCGAAAATTAAGCAAGGTAAAAACGTTTCATGAAAATTCTCCCTCCCAAAAAAAAAAAAAAAAAAAAAAAAAATTTTTTCGGAAACTTTTCATTTGCCATTTTTTTTTTAAATTTTTTAGACCGAAATTTCATTTAGACCACAGTCTTACGTACTTTTCCCTTGAAACGTCACTATATTCGTCTCAACTATATTTCGGCGACAAAAAAAGGTATCGGAAACTCGTTAAGGGTTTTGTGGGTTCCGTAAATGAAACTATATCGATCATGTGAGTTTAAGGGGAACGGATCTCAATAATTCACATCAAACGGTTTCACCGTTCCCGTAAAAAGGACACTATATCAATATAGTGACGTTTAAGGGGAACAGCAACTCAATTCATCAAACGGTTTTCACCGTTGCATGAAATGAACTGTAATATAAATATAGTGTTTCAAGGGACCGATATCGACATTCACCAGAACCGGGTTTGTCCGTCTTCAGAAACGTCACTATATATTATGAAAAAAAAATATATGTTATAATATTGATAATAACATTAGAATTTTATTTAAAAAGAAAAAAAAATTTCAAATAGACATATAGTGTCTTCCAAGGAAATTTAGTATCAACACAAAAATTCGATGATGAAACTTGAATATATTGGAAATTTATTTTATTTAATTTTTTATTTTAAAGTAGAAATTTAGTTTTTAATCCCTACGAGAGAGACTTTTGTTTTGTAAATTTCGGAACGGCTGGCCTATCTATCATACGTTAGAAAACTTATATATCGTTATTTTTAATGTTTTTAAATTATTTTTTAATTTAGTCACCCTTAAATATTAATATATCGATTGTTATAGAAAACGAATTTTTAAGGAAGAGTATTATAATAAATTATTATCACAAGTTTATTCATTGTTTTCAGGCGACTAACTAATTTTGTCGCCAAAAACTTGTATCGTTAACAGTTTTTTTGTTCGCACAGAATAGAGGGAGGAGAACATTAACATTTCTTTGGGCAGCGAGGATTTTACCAACGAGATTTGTTTCTAATAATGCTTAATTTCATCGGAACTACAACGACGTCGTCGGTATTAATCAAAAAATTAAAAGGAGGGTAAAAACGTTTTATGAAAATTCTCCCTCCAAAAAAAAAAAAAAAAAATTTTTTTTGGAAATTTTTCATTTGCCATTTTTTTTTTAAATTTTTTAGACCGAAATTTTAATTAGACCACAGTCTTACGTACCTTTCCCTTGAAACGTCACTATATTCGTGTCAACTATATCTTTCAACGACATAAAAAATGTATTACCATCATGAAATTAGGGTTTTTTATTTGTTGGGGTGGGTTCCCCGGAATGACATACATCGATATAATGACGTTTAAGGGAACCGGATATCAACTCAATTCATCAAACGGTTTCACCGTTCCCGTAAAAGGACACTATATCAATATATTGACGTTTAAGGGGTACAGGATATCAACTCAATTCATCAAACGGTTTCACAGTTCCCGTGAAATGACACTATAATATAAATATAGTGTCTTCAAAGGGAACCGGATATCGACTCAATTCACCGAACGGTTTCTCAGTTCCTTCTGAAACGTCACTATAATATTATGAAAAAAATATATATGTATATTCAAATATTGATAAAAAACTTAGAAATTATTAAAAAAAAAAAAAAAATTTCAAATAGAAAATATAGTGTCTTTCATGGGAATTGGGTATCAACCCAATTCATCAAATCGTCTCTCGGTTTCCTTTATACGACACTAGATTATTAAAAAAAATATCGATGATGAAAAACTTAGAAATTTTATTGTCGATGATGAAAAACTTTGAAATTATTTTGGATTTTTTTTTATTTTTTTTTAATAGAAATTTTAGTTTAAATGCTCAGACTGCTTTTTTTTTTTTTGTACATTTCGTGACCTGCAGGCTATCTTCATACGTTAGAATTACTTATATATCTGTTATATTTTAACGTTATTTAAATGTTTTTTTAATTTAGTTACTTAATATTAATTATGTTAAAAAAAAAAAATTTTAAAGGAAGACTAAAAAAAAAAAAATTATAATAATTCTATCGGTCTTATAATAAATTATTATCAAAGTTAATATTCGCGACGAGTAAACTAATTTTTTCGCCAAAAAATTTATGTCATCATGCTGTAAAGATATACATAGTTATTAAATATAAAACAGAAAAAAAAAAATTCAAATAGAAAATATAGTGTCTTCCAAAGGAATTGGGTATCAAACCTAAAAAAAAATTCGATGATGAAAAACTTAGAAATTATATAGGAAATTTTTTTTTATTTTTATTTTTTATTTTTCAAAGTAGAAATTTAGTTTATTCCATCCCTACGAGAGAGACTTTTGTTTTGTAAATTTCGGAACGGCTGACTATCTATCATACGTTAGAAAACTTATATATCGTTATATTTTAATGTTATTTAAATTGTTTTTTACTTTAGTCACCATTAAATATTAATATATCGATTGTTATAGAAAACGAATTTTTAAGGAAGACTAATTATAATAAATTATTATCAAAGTTCATATTCGCGACGTGTAAACTAATTTTGTCGCCAAAAACCTGTATCGTTAACAGTTTTTTTGTTCGCAACAGAATAAGAGGGAGAGAGAAATTAACATTTCTTTGCAGCGAGTGATTTTACAACGAGATTTGTTTTAATAATGCCTACTTTTCATACGGAACTAAGAGACCGTCGTAGGTATTGAATCGAAAATTAAGCAAGGTAAAAACGTTTTATGAAAATTCTCCCTCAAAAAAAAAAAAAAAAAAAAAAAAAAAAAAAAAAAAAAATCTTTTTCGGAAATTTTTCATTTGCCATTTTTTTGAAAATTTTTTAGACCGAAATTTCAATTAGACCACAGTCTTACGTACCTTTCCCTTGAAACGTCACTATATTCGTCTCAACTATATTTCAACGACAAAAAAATGTATCGCAAACTCGTTAAGGGTTTTGTGGGTTCCCGTGAAATGACACTATATCGATATAGTGACGTTTAAGGGGAACCGGATATCAACTCAATTCATCAAACGGTTTCACCGTTCCCGTAAAATGACACTATATCAATATAGTGACGTTTAAGGGGAACAGGATATCAACCCAATTCATCAAACGGTTTCACAGTTCCCGTGAAATGACACCATAATATAAATATATTGTCTCCAAAGGGATAAAAACCAGCCGTTCCGAAATTTACAAAACGAAACTCTCTCTCTCTCTCTCTCTCTCTCTCTCTCTCTCTCTCTCTCTCTCTCTCTCTCTATCGTAATCTCGTTAAGGGACTTTGGGATTCCCGTGAAATGACACTATATCGATATAGTGACGTCAAAGGGAACCAGAATTACACTCAATTCATCAAACGGTTTCACTGTTCCCGTGAAATGACACTATAATATAAAAATACAGTGTCTTCGAAGGAAACCGGATATCAAATAACGTTTTCCTTAAATTTTAATTCAATACTTACGACGGTCTCTTAGTTCCCAAAAAAGGAAACGAAAACATTTGTAAGAATAACATCACGATCTTTGAAAAAAAAAAAAAAAAACTCTTAAATTTATTTTTAAGTTCTTTTCGATATTTGAATAATAAATAAAATTTTTTTTTAATATTCCGAACGACTGGCTATCATACGTACGAAAACTTATATATCGTTATATTTTAATTTTATATTTAAATTAATTTTTGTTTTATTTAGTTACTCTTAATTATTAATATATTGATTATTATAGAAAACGAATTTGTAAGAAAGACTAAATAAAAAAAAATTATAATAATTTTATCTGTCTTATAATAAATAATTATTGTCAAAGCTCATATTCGCGATGAGTAAACTAATTTTGCCGTAAAAAAACTTGTATCGTTAACAGTTTTTTGTTTCGCAACAAAATAGGAGGGAGAGGAACATTTGTTAACACGAGTTTTTTCACATCGAGATAAAGTTTAAAATTATTTTCAGACTTTTTCCTTTTTTTTATATTTTTTCAAAGATAGAAATTTGTTTTAATAATGTTTTCTTTTCATACGGAACTAAGAGACCGTCGTAGGTATTAAATCGAAATTTAAGCAATGTAAAATCGTTTGATAAAAATTTCCAAAAGAAAAAAAAAATTTTTTTCTGTTCATTTTCATTTGACAACTTTTTTGTAAATTTTTTAGAGCGAATTTTTGAATTTTACCTCAATCTTACGTACTTTTTATTTGAAACGTCACTATAATTGTCTTAGTTATATTTCAACGACACAAAAATGTATTGTAATCTCGTTAAGGGATTTGTGGGTTCCCGTGAAATGACACTATAATTTCTACTTTGAAAAAAAAAATAAGATTCTTAAAATATTTTCTGTTTTTATAAATTTTATAGTGACATTTCAGAGGGAACCGACAAACCGTTTGATGAACTGAGGTGATATCCAGTTCCCTTTAATGACACTATAATAATATAGTCAAAGTGTAAGAGGGAACTGACAGACCGTTTGATAAATTGGGATGATATCCGGTTCCCTTTGAAGACACTATAATTTCTACTTAAAAAAAAAAAAGAAAAAAAAAGATTTTAAAAAGTTTTTATTACTATGGTAATATTTCTATATATATATATATATATATATATATATATATATATATATTATATATATTATTATATATTATATCTATTATATATATATATAATATATATATATATAAACGATATCATTAGCTACAATTTTTTCATGCAACTATTGGTTTAATAGAGCGATTTATAGGCTCCCTACAGTAAGGACATAAAGCGAGGACGGGTGCGCATGTTGAGCATGTTAACATGTGTGTACAGGGTAGAAACATAATTTCCGTGTCTTTGTCCAAGCAAACTTTGCAAAGCATTTCTTCATAAACGAGACAGGTTTGCGTTCCTTGAGATCGCGATTTATTGGAAATCGACGGTTCCACTGACGACGACGACGAATCATTTATTTTTCCAGAGATAGGCGTTACTACTTCCGTAAGCAATTCTACGAGATCATTGTTGTTGGGTATCGAGACATCGTTTTCGGTATTGTTGCTGCAGCAGGAATTCGGTTCGTGCCACGTTATTTGGTGGCCGACACGACTCTCGGTGATTTCTAGTTCGGTTTCGTTAGTGTCACTGATCGATTCAGACGTAGCATCAAGGTTTTCAGTATGAATTACGCCCGGATTAATATTTGCCACCCGGTTTCTATTTACTGGTTCGTAATACTTTGCGTATCCGTAAAGTTCACGATAATAGAAACCCCCCTCTGCTATTTTTTCGGGAGTCAACATAGGCCAATTTTTATTATTAATTTTTAAAAAAATATTTTGCATCGCGTATTATTTGATTTTGTGACTCTTCGTCAATTTTTGGAATTAATTAAAGATCGTATTAAAACTCAAGTGATGCTTGTTCGTCGGTTGATGCGTTCGATGATGAAAAAAAATCACTTAAAAATATATCTAAATTCCCAAGAGATTTTGTGAAATTAAACGTTTCCTCGAACAAATAGATAAAACCTTAAATGTTTGTTCTCTTCTCGTCCCAAAGAGCTACTAATCTGAATCGCGAGTAAAACAACCTTGTTTCGACAGTTCTTGGAGTGAAATGAATGACACGGGCAAATATTTGGAAGTAAATAGTATTAAAAAAAAATAAATATTGATGATAAGCACTTTGAAATTATTTTCGAATTTTTATTTTTTATTTTTTCAAAGTAGAAATTTAGTTTATTCTGTCCCTACGAGAGTTTTGTTTTTAAATTTCTGATCGGCTGACTATCATCATACGTTTGAAAACCTATATATCGAAATATTTTAATTAATGTATTTAAGATTTTTTTTTAATTTATATACCCTAAATTATTATAATATTATTATAGAAAATGATTTTTTATGGAAGACCAAAATAAAAAGATATATAATATAATTATTCTATTTGTAAAATAAATATTTTTTAAAGTTCATATTCCGGTATATATATATATATATATATATATATATTATATAATATATATATATATATATTATATATATATTATATATATATAATATATATATATATATATATTATATATATTATATATTTTTAATATTTACATATTTATATCTATATATAATATATATATATATTATATATATATTATATATATATACGTTTTCGAACGTATTAAACCAGCCGTTCCGAAATTTACAAAACGAAACTCTTTCTCTCTCTTTCATAGGGATGGAATAAACTAAATTTCTACTTTTAATAATAAGAAATAAGAAAAATAAAAAAAAAATTGATAAAAAATTTCTAAGTTTTCATCATCGATATTTATTATTATTTTTTTTAATACTATAGTGTCGCTTCGAGGAAACCGAGAGACACTTTGATGAATTGGGTTGATATCCGGTTCCCTTGGAGGACACTATATTTTCTACTTTGAAAAAAAATATTCTTAAAATATTTTTCTAAGTTTTTTATCATCATTATTTGAATATATATTTTTTTAATATTATAGTGACGTTTCAGAAGGAACCGAAAGACCGTTCGATTATAAGAGTTGATATCCGGTTCCTTTCGAATACACTATATTTTTTGTATTATAGTGTCATTTCGCGGAAACTGTGAAAAGGTTTGATAAATTGGGTTGAAATCCGGTTCCCTTTGACGTCACTATATCGATATAGTGTCATTTCACGGGAACCCAAAAATCCCTCAACGATATATCGATACCTTTTTTTGTCGTTATAATATAGTTGAGACGATTATAGTGACGTTTTAAAGGAAAAGTACTTAAGACTATGGTCTAATTCAAATTTCGCTCTAAAAAAAATTCCAAAAAAATTGTCAAATGAAAATTGTAAAAAAAAAAAAATTTTTTTTTTTTGTTATGGAAATTTTCATCAAACGCTTTTACCTTGCTTAAATTTTGATTTAATACCTACGACGGTCTCATAGTTCCGTAGGAAAAAAAAATACATTATTAAAACAAATCTCGATGTGAAATCACTCTCTCTGCTAACAAACGTTCACCTCCCTCTTATTTTGTCGCGAACCAAAAAAAATATTAACGATACAAGTTTTTGGCGGCAAAATTAGTTTATTCGTCGCGAATATGAACTTTGATAATTATTTAATATAAGACGGATAGAATTACTATAATATTTTTTTATTTAGTCTTCCTTACAAATTCGTTTTTTATAATAAACGATATATTAATAAATAAGGGTAACTAAATTAAAAGTAAATTTAAATAAAAATAATATATAAACGTTTTTGAACGTATGAAAACCAGCTGTTCCGAAATTTACAAAACGAAACTCTTTCTCTCTCTCTTTCGTAGGATGGAAAAAACCAAATTTCTACTTTGAATAATAAAAAATAAGAAAAATAAAAAAAAATTCGAAAATAATTTCTAAGTTTTCATCATTGATACTTAATATTTTTTTTATTTTATTTTTATTTTTTTTTTAAACTATATTGTGGCTTCGAGGAAACCGAGAGACACTTTGGTGAATTGGGTTGATATCCGGTTCCCTTGGAGGACACTATATTTTCTACTTTGAAAAAAAAAAATTCCTAAAATAATTTCTAAGTTTTTTATCATCATTATTTGAATGTTTTTTTTTTAATATTATAAGGATCAAACGCTTTTACCTTGCTTAAATTTCGATTTATTACCTACGACGGTCTCTTAGTTCCGTAGGAAAAAAGTATTATTATATGGTATGCAGATTATTAAATAAAATAAAAAAATTAAGAAAATATATTAATTGAAAATATTTTTAACCGTGGTGGAACACGTAAATAAAATTGTCGGTCAATGACTAACAATATCGACGATTGATTGATATTTTTATTTTTCTTTATGAATATTTGTCGGTGGCTTTGGGGTTGTTGTGGTTATTTTCTCGGACCCGAGGGAATTTTCCTCTTATCCGTTGATACTCGGTGGATTTAGCACCAGCGCGTATGCTGGCGGCGGTAGATCGTCCGATGAGGTAAGCGAATCGATATTCCGACCATCAGTCAAAGGAAGATTATCGCATTTCGTCACTAACGCGTAACCTGGCTGCGATAGATCATCAGATGGGGGAAACGATTCGATATTTCGACCATCAGATATAGGAAGATTAACGGAATTCATCGCTTGAGCGTAAGATGGCGGTAGCTCGTACGGAGGCGGCAGTATATCCGGTGGGGAGATCGTTTTGACATCGCGTTTTTTAGGTGCGATACGAATATGGAAACGATCATCTACGGGATATAAAACGATCTTACAACAATTTTCTAACCAAAAAATATAAATCATATGCCCCAGGAATATAAATTGAAATAAATTTACAAAAAATAAAAGAGTTTCTATAAAAAAATAAGCGCCATGTTCGGGTAGATCACATATTCTCGCGTTCTGGGTGGAAATATATAAGCCGCAATAATTCGAATTCTTATTAATAGGAACTGTGAATATTTGGTATCTCCAATTGCTAAAAAAAAGTCTGTACGTGAATTTGCGTTCTTCGCTCACCTTGTATTTCACCTCTACAGAGTCATCGAAGAGGATTTCGTTAAATTCGTGGCGGTTTTCATCGTCCAATGTGACTGTTTGCCCAGGATGAGGGCAAGTTTTTAAATCCGTCGGTGCGCTTAACGGACGTAGTCTAATCAAACCTCGTGTTCTATTTTCGCCATCGACGCTTAACTAACGACTACCCTTGCGCTTAACCCGTAAGGCTTGCAGTGAGTCCGAAATAGCTTTCTAATGAAACTCCATCCCTATTAATTTTTTCACCAACGGTCAACTTTTGACGTCTGTATTCCCGATTAAGCGCTCTTCCAAGAGTACTCCGAAGAAAGCTCGGAAAACAGAGACGTAAGTCGAGACGATCGAGTCCGGCACATCATGTGGTTATACGAATCGCTCTGGGCCGCCTCCCTCCCAACTCCTAATGGATGGTCTCCCTGGATGGAAAACCGAAGCATGGAAAGAAATTCGATCCGCGTGCTCTGTGTTTAGTCGGCGGTGCAACACGAGCTTTTTCCCCGGCCCCAGAGACACGTTGCTCGCGAGTGAGGTTACAACGTGATATCCGAGTGAGCACTAGTGAAATAGGGAATTCCTTCCGGCAAAAGTTTTTTTATTTACATATTAAAATAGAAACACCTGTGTGATCCTTTTTTTCATTTGCCCCTCTTGCTGAATAAAAGAGACCTCGTATATATTACTGCGTCCTCTCCCGGTTTTTCCGTCAGTGTATCTATAAATAAAAAAAACGAGCCGCGTTATTAGAGCTGAAATTTTTCCTATCCTGTATTTGATTATTGATTTTGGCCGTGTGTGTAGAGTAAAATTTGTTATTACGGATTATTCCGGTTTTTTTTTGTTTATTTCTTTAAATACTTATAAAAAAAGATGTATGTATGTGTTCGTTTTACCAAGAAAAAAAAATTTTTCAGGAATTTTATTAACTGCATGCAGGCTGCCTAGCATCACATAACAAATGACTGGTAAATAGCCTCCTAACGAAAGAAAATACGAGACCGAATGCAAACCATAGTTCGTTTATAACATAATTTTTTTGTTTGGAAAAAAATGAACTATATTGTGAAGACTATTTCATTTTATATTTTAAAATTGTGTATAATTTCACTCTATCACCGGAAATTAAAAATTGAGATTAGTTTCGTTACGGTCCGGTTTTCGAAATACTCCGCCGTTTTTCTCCATTTTTTTTTTCGGACGAAGGTAAGGGCTTCCCGGAAACCCTCCGATTGAATTCGTATATTGGCCTCAGGTAATTATCGTTATTATCAGTAGTTTGCTGTCGTTTCCCTCGATCGCCGCGTTGGCTAGTTCTTTTTGGTCGTAGATGCTAGCAGCCGTGGGGTTAGGTTTGTTTACGTTTAAATACGGCAAAAGCGCCATCGCTTTTTTCGGGCGGCTTGTGCGAGTAAGAACGATGTTCGTCCCCGAGCGAACTGTGTGTTTCGGCGCGTGTGTAGAAAAGATTAGGTTCTCTGTGCTAGGCGCACAACGACCGTTCGCCCGTTATTTAGGAAACTTTGCCAATTATGGGCGGGGGGAGCAGACGATGGGCATATCTATAATCAGCTTTTCTACTTCCGCCTTATGATTTCGTTAGTTTTTGTGTTTAGAATACTATACAATTATTGTCGTTAGATCCCCCTTCGGCTAACTCTGTATAACAATTAAAACCCGACAGTCTTTTTAGAATAAAACCTCGAGAGCACAACGTTTTTTTGTGAATTATCTAATCGTGGAATATTACTTTTGTTTTCACTTTTTTTCCGTGACTCACTACACTCAAAATTCGTCCGTCTTGTGGCGCGATCATGAAGTGATTAAAATTCGAGTTCCGTGGGGTTTTTATAACATCCCCCTCCTGCGCTTGTTTTATCTTCCACAACAAAGACGGTATTTTTGATTTTGTGCTCCCGCCTTCCTAAAAACGTCCCCTCTCCGCCCATATCACCTCAACGCCTTCCAGCTCAGGAAAGTGTCTCACCCCTCTATAAACGAAGGTAACACAAGATTTTGAAAACTAAGTAACAAACAAGTCGTCTCAGCGAAGAAACGGTTCGTTTCGTTCGTGGCAAACTAAGTTTCTAAAAGCAAACGCGAGACGACCACTCAATTCCTCCCCAGCGTTAACATGATCTAAAGAAATTTCGCGTTTGGCAGAGGCATATTCTTGACGGGAGGGGTCCCTTGCGCGATGGCTTAAAAATTCCCGGTCGCACTTTTTTCGCCAAGCCTAATTCTAATAATAATACTTCAATTTTTTCCCCGGAAATTTGTTCTAACGTTTCAAAACCGTTGAATTCCTTCCTCGGCCGATTTGTCAGAATTTTTTTTCCTTCGTGTTGCTTCGTTCTCTTAAAAACAAGAGAATAAATTTCAGGCCGGTTTTTTTTCCCTATTTCTCCATCCCTCTTGGAAAATCAACTGTTGGATACTAATTTGCGACTGGTAGTCGTTCGTCACCTGCCGTATTTTCAGCTTTATTATTTTTCTGAATAGTACTGGACTCGGCCGTATGAATTTTGTGCGTAATATCATTACGCGGTCATAAAATTCTGCGCGTTTTTTGGGCAAGATTCAAACTTGCTCGTTGCGCGTCGTTTAATTGCGATGTTTTCAAAAAGTTTTCGATCGGACTTCTCTCATTCCGATCCACAGCTTTGGCTCATTTTCGTGGTATTTTAAATCAGAAGACAATCTCTTCGACCGTCGTGTTATCTTCCGGCATTAGTTGACCAGTGCTCGTTGTGTACACGTCAGACGATGTGCTTTTTTCCTCTTGCTGACAACACAAATGCAAAGCTTTTCAATCTTTTCCATAATTCGCCTACCTATATTGAAGCACGTTATATAAAAACGACTTGATTTCGTCTGGTCGTCGCGTCGCCCTCGAAAGATTCGGAAGGGGGGAATGCAATTGAACACCGGAGCACTGGTCATCAAATTTATACTTTTTGCTAGTTAAATGAAAGTATATAACCGAATACTTCATTTCTTTAATCTCCGTATATAGGTTTTTTTTTTTCCTCTATCCTCACGGTCGAAATTCCCGGTGAAGCCTTTTAACGTGCATACCAAGAGGCCCCCATTAGGACTTTGTACTCGATCGGACCCAGGCGGATAAGGTCTCGAGACATGTAATGTTTGAAGTCTAATCCCTACGCTTGAGTATACCTAAATACGTTATACGGTGGTTTGTGTATTAAAAAAAAAATCTTCCAATTCACTCTCTTTTATTATTTTTATATAGTACTGCCCAACTCTCACAGAGTAAGCATTTGAATTGTGTACCGCTATTTGCTTTGGACGGTGCGGAAATCTTAATTAAATAACAATTCCCGAGAAGTGAGTAAGACGCACCAGTAGTGTGACGAAGTAAAATGATAAACTGAATAATTTGGAATTAGGCAAAGTATATATTGTCGCGGTTTTAGTAAAAAAGCGCGAATCGGGATTCAGAACATACCCCTCTGAGTAAATACGATAACTGTTAATCGAGCTCCAACTGAATTGAAGAGGAATTGGAATATTATAAATAATCAGTTTTAAAACAATGAATAAATAAGTTTATAACGTTGCTATTTTATTTAGTTACGTTCAGTGTGAGTTGCTCGTACTCAAAAAGGATTTAAGAAAGTTCACCCTGAATTTTGTGTACGAAGGCTGTCTCCTAGGGGTCGCGTAGGACAGTCACGTACCTTTTCCGTCCGAAAATTTGCTGCTGAGAGGCTCGGAAGAAACTTTGGAAAGCCAGGTTGAGACTATGACTGCTTGTTTCCTGGCTCTGCCTTTCTCGGGGAATCCGTACCGTAAGTTCTTCTTATTGTATTATACATGTACTCGCGGCGGGTTGACTTTGTTCTTTATTTTCCTCGAAGCCCGGACGTTTAGTGAGTCGCTTGACAATATGTTTTGGCGCAAGTTTTCCTGTTAATATCGTCCTCTCCCTTTTCCGTTTTCTTCTTTTTTTTTTTTTCTATTCTTCCTTTTTTACCTACGCTGACTAAAAACCGCAGAGGATGACGGGGCCGTTCGGCAGAATCCTATCGCGGAGCGTTGGGAAGAATACGTATTTCGCGCCCGCGATAGAGTCTGTCAACTCCTTTATCTTTTCCGGTGTCGTGGGGCAAAGGGTCACGGTCGTCTGGTCCATGCGCTGTGTTTACCCCTTACGAAGTTCGTTATTCAATCGACCACCACATGTAAACGATATTCGACACACGTATTGTCGATATGATAGTTTTCGAATTTTCTCGAATCAATGAAGTGGACTAACCTGCCATGTGGATCAGTTTTGTCGAGTCTGATTCAGTTAAGTTTCTCGCCTGTTTCCTTTCGCTACGGGCCACACATGTCACCTACTTGACATAAGTCGCTAGTCGTTGTACTTCAGCAAATAAATGGGAAACACCGTCCGCGTAGGTAAAACATTATGCGGAAGCTCGAGGCCGTGTCGGAAGTGGGTGAGAAAATGCCCGAAGGACCTTGAGAGGAGAGAAGGCAGGGGACAGATGATTTCGGCGAGGGCGGAGATTCGGTGGGACCAATTTTCCTTTTGGACTGCTGCGTTATCACGTCCCATTTCTGTTTTCATTCTCTGTTCTTCTCCCTTTCCTGAGTGCAATCATTCCTACGTCACCCACTTATTCATTAAAATTTAAATCTCTAATTGAGCAAACCGCGGGTATCGACTACATTTTCCACATATCTAAACTATTGATGATTTTCGTATTCTTGTCTGATCTCCGCATAACTGCGGTCATCGTCATTCACTGAATTTCGCGATTATACCGCTTCTCTCTCTCTTCCCTTGAGCCTCTTCCGCGGCCCTACCCTTATAATCATTTGGGGTTATTAACTGAGGAAAAACACGATCAAAAGAGGGGGTGCGCGGTGGTTCCTCATATTATTTAAACCTATCTCTTTTGTCAACCGTTATGGCGGCGTAATCGTGCTGAGACCGAGGATTCCCCACAGAAGAACCGCCGTGGTACGGAAAGCTTGATTACGCGGTAGTACAGCGAGGTAACCCGAAAAGGGACGCTATACTCCCATTTTTTTTTCGTTTCCGTTTCAACTTTCGTGCGTCTGAATGTTCGGGTTCTCATGGGCGCCCGTCTCTATGTCCATAATGTTATCCAAACGCTTATTGGAACTCACTCTCTCCTTTGTGAGATGGATGGTTCATTTTCTCTCCTTTTTTTCTAGAGCTTAATACATTGTTTCTTGTTGAAATATTCGATTTTTTAACCCATTCAAAGCGCGTAGTCGAAAAACTAGTCCGTTGAAAAACGTTACTTGCACCTCCAAAGCACTAATGTGCTTATCTATTCTTTGCCGTATCTAAACCGCACCGTAAATCGAAATTTTACTCGAAACCTTCGATCTGTTAGTTGAGAAAGCAAGAAAAGAATAACTTCACAGAAAGCGATCATTTCTTTCCCTCGCCTTGGGGTCCTTCCACACACCGTTTTCCTTTTTCTTCCCTCCTTTTTTCTTTTCCTCTAAGCAATAAAGAAGGAATTCATTATAATATATAGCATTTTTCGAGCTAATAATTTTTTTCCCATTTAGCGAAAGGCCGTTGGACTCGCGTTTGATGATAGGTCCCGTGAAGGTCTCCATGTCCCCCCTTCGGAATTTTGAAAGCAGGGGTGGTAAAATTTGTTTCTTATCGTATAATTTCCTCGAAACAAATTAAGTTGAATTAACCGGCGGGGATCGAGAAAATTAAACTAAATTATTGTTTCGTCCCTTCTAAAGAAAAATTTTGCGATAAATTTTGGCGTAAAATGTTTTTTGTTTTAAATTCGTCGGTAAAAATAAAAAATTAAATTTTTTTGTGAAAAGAAAGAAAATTTTTTATATAAATAATTTTTATTGTTTGTGTCTTTTGTTTTTTTAAAAAAATTATAAATTAAAAAGAAATGAAAGAAAATTTTATTAAAAAAAAAGAAAAGTGCGTCGCCCGGTATAAATTTTTAAACGACGGGACCGACACCAAACATATGGAAAAAGTAAATAAAAGAAACTTGTATACTAACCAATTGCTGAATGGGAAAACCAGTTCTGAATGAGCTTCTTAAGCTTCGAGATGAGAGTTAAGAGTTCTTACGATCTGGCCCCGCCGGCCCCGAGAACAATCTATGTAACCCTATATAAGGGTACCTTAAAAAATCCACGTCCCCTGTGAATTAATTTTTTCGACTTCCCTAACTTTGTTTTACGAGGGCGGCATTCGCCCCCTTCGAATCCCGGCCTTTAGCGAAGGAAAGGGAATAAAGACGTGCGCCGGTGGTTTGGCCCCTCGTCGACGGCGGACTAAACCGTGGGGAAAAATGTTTTCAACGGTCCCCGTTTACTTAAACGACAAAACGAGGGTCCCTCGATTAAGGAGATTTCCAAAAAATAAAGACAAAGACATAAAGAATACTGGTCCCATTTATTCCCTAGGAAAAAAAAAAATTCTTAAAATGCTAAGATATTCGGAATATGAAAACCTGGGAAAAAAAAAAAAAAATTTGGAACCTTACTAAACCCCACGGAGTTCAACGGCGAAAAGAAAGACAACGACATACAGCTCCCCCCGAACGGAGGAAAGAGAAGAAAAAGGGCTCGGAAAAAGGGATTTTCCCAAAAGTTTTTTCAAAGTTGGAAAACGAAAGCACTTTCGTCCCTAAAATAGGTTTAATGTGTCCCCCCCGTTATTTTCAATAAAAGAAAATTATATTTTTTTTTATTCCTTTTTTTTTAAACAACATCCCCGGGCTCCCTTTTTAGAAAAGGGGTCGACCTGGTTTTTTAAATCTGTGGAAAGCTCCTTTTTTTTAAAATAAGCCAACCGGCCCCGTCCGCGAAGGAGCGGTCCCACCTCGCAAATATCCGTTCCCCCCGGGGGGGTAAAAAAGATTAAATCGCTTCCAACTTCTTTTCAGCCTCCTCTGCCCTCGTTTTTCCAAAAATTTCGCTATCCCGCCCCCGTTAAAAAATTAAAACGAGCTTCCCTAATTTGTCGACGGGAGAAATGTTTTCGTAAAAACGCCCTCTTCCCCTTTGAGCAAAAATGTCCCACGGCGAATCCTTGGCCCTTGATCGATCCCGAGGCCTCTGGAAAAACTATGAAAATAACGGCAAGGTTTTCCGGCGTAAGAAACACTATCAAACGACCGTAAGCCAACAGGGACACACCGAACGTTTAGCCAAACGAGAGGGTTAACTACGATCATTTATTTTATTAATTATTATTATTTATTATTATTTATTATTATGTTTTTCATTATTCATTCATTCATTAATTAATTTGAATTATTAAATCTTAAAAAAATTATTTTAGTTATTAAATTAAAATGTAATTATTTTAAATTTTAATTTTATAAATTTAAATTCTATCATTAAATTTAAAATTTAATTATTAATTATTATTTAAATTAAATTTTAAATTATCGTATTTATATTATTATGGAATAATTAATTTATTAAATTTAATCAATTAATTTAATTCATAAAAATTTAATCATATTTATATTATTTTTAATATTTAAATATCAAATAATATTATTAAAAATTAATTATTATTTATATGAATTATTGTTTTATGAAGAAATAAATAGAATATTTATTAATATTTAAATTTAAGAATAATCAATTTTATAAAAAATATTATAAGGAGAAATTACGAGTTCTATGAAACACATAAAATTTTTTTTTTTCTTTAACTTAAACCAAAAATTCTCTGCATTTTTTTTTTTTTTAAAATAAAATTATTAAAATCATGGGAAAAAAGAAAAAAAACTCACAATTAGATTAAAATACATATGGTTTGGAAAATAAAAATTAAAAATCCAAAAAATCAAACAATAAAAAAGGAAAGATTTTTTTTATCCAGTCCCATCAGCAGTTTCCTGAAATACCAACCACGAAAAGAGCAAAATTGGAACAGTAAAAATCCTCAAATTTAAGGTAAGCATGGGGAATGGTCCCAAACAAAGGGTTTTTTTTTTTTTTCGGGAAGAAGGCCGGATCGTCCCGTCCTTTTTTTCATAGAACCAGCGGGTATTTTTTCATCTCTTTCTTTATACTATTGCTAATCTCCAGAGTTAGTTTTTTTTGTTTTCCCAATTTGAACATCCTTTCTAGAGATTTTATTTTAGGTCCGAAAAATCCCCCGGTCCAACAAGAAGGAATTCCTTCTTGGCCCATTGAAGATTATTTTTCGAACAGTTCAGAATAAACCCCTTAGTTCCATAACGGTAAGAATTCCTGATTAGAAGTCCCCACCCCTACCTTGTCGTGGAAAATTTTGCCCCTCCCGTTCCCTTTTTTTGTTATAAACAGCGTGCGGATTTAAAAAATCAATGATTGTCCAAATTTCATTTCTGGTTTACGCCCGAAGGATGGTTAAAAAACGGAATGAAATACTTTTACGGTGACGTTCCCCCCGAAGCGTGGTTTCTTTTTAAAACGTTTTTTGTAATTTGAAATTGTTTTTAAAAGTTTTGTTTCGCCCTTCGGAAAATTTCCAGGGCCCTTCACCGTGTTTTTTAAAACATGTTAGAAATCCCTTACCAAATTTACAACCTAGGCGCATTTTTAAACGGACCCGCCATTTATTTTGGAGAATCTGTCTTGGTGACCCCAAAAATGAAAAACGAATGGCTCGCGCAAGAAGGAAATCGTGTTTTTTTATAAATTTTGGGGGGCGAATTGGTTGCCGCCATCCATATAAAACGTCGAACCGGAACATTCAAACGAAAATTTATGGAAAAAGCGAAGACTCTCCCGTTTTTTTAAAATCGAAGCGCATAAACGCTCCCCCTCCCCGGTTTTTGGTCCGGCGCTTTCCCAGTTTTTTTCATCCTCGGCGACATTTTTTTTTGACCGCTACAATAAAATAACAGATCGAAATATGGGAATACCCGTTTCCTAATCAATATCC
>JABUQX010075036.1:37500-53804 GCA_015478945.1 Trachelipus rathkii | reverse complement strand
AAAAAAACGGGTTAAAAAAAAACGAAATCGAAATTTTACCACCTGTAAATATTCGCGGGGCTACGACAAATATAATTAATGCATAATTATAATGAAAAAGTAATTAATAGATTTATTATTAATAAAAGCAAAAAAGATATATATATATATATATATATATATATATATATATATATATATATATATATATATATATATATATATAAATGATGTGTGTGTGTTGTGTGTGCATATAATACTGCGCGAAAAAGGAAAGAAATGGGGGAAAGAAATGAAGGAAGAAATGAGGGGATCAATGGGCCAAGATTTCAATCCCTCTCTCTGGAGGCAATTTCCCTTCCCCTGAATGCAATTCTCCCATCCAGTGCCGTTTTTCTCCCTTACCTCAATTTCTTATTCTTACGTCTCCCTTACAACTCTATTCATATATTATACTGAATGAATCTTAGAACGAATTCACGAACACATTTTTTAACACAACTTTTTTCAGTTTCAATTTATGATTCTCTATCACTGTTTTTGATTTTACTAATCTTTCTATAGCTCTAATTACTTTAATTTTGATAATTAACTAAAATTTTTTTTACAGAACTGATTTACTAACTCTACTCTATCGTTTAGTAAAATAAAAAAAAATTAATTAACCGACTCGTAATTAATTAATTTAAAGGTGTTAATTGCATACTTTTCTATATATATCTTAAAAAAACTTCCCTCAGGAACCATATAAAAGAAAATAATGCAATTAAACGATTTTTTATATTATTTTTTTGGTAGTTTTGCTTTAAAAAAAAAAAAAAAAAAAATAACAATAAAAATGATGACAACAATGTCTAATACAATTAATTTATTTAATATATTCTCTAAAGTATCTCTTGTCTTTTTATTTTTACACAATAAAAATGAAGTAGCCTTTTTTTTCTACGGCTTTTATGGTGAATTTTATCTGTCACCCATTTGTTAAAATTTTTCTTGTAACTTTTTGAAAACAATAACATTTGTTTTATTTATATTTTAACACTTCTTTGTTTTGAAATTTCCACAAGAGGAAGTATAACGCATATTAAGGTCCAAAGACGATAGTATGTCATATACCCTTTGTGTAATTTCCTATTAATTTAACTTTAGTGTGAAGTCTATTTTGTGTAAAAATTTTAATTTTTGTACTCACAAAAAGTCTGGTTGATTTTCCACCTTTAACTGCTTGGCAAAGGTTTGAGTTTGGAATCGTCTATTAATGACCTCTTTGGTCACTCTCAAGGAATTGATTAAACAATGGGCACTTGTGGTTTCAGAAGAAATATCCATAGGTTCGTGTAAGCAAATCCCTCAACCGTCCTTTACGGCCTTTGTCTTTGTAGTCGTAATTAATGCCTCTATCTCGGTGCTAAACGAAGACGGCAAATGACCATTCCAAAGTGAGAGAAGATTACCACCTCAACATCCTGGAAAGCGAAGCCAATCTGGTCGATTTTGTAATAACCATCCTCATTCGACCATAGCAGGGTAATAAACGCACCAATTCCTTAAGATTTTTATTTCATCCTTCTAATTCCAAAAACATGAAAAGTAAACTGAAAAAATAGTCTGAAAGACTACTTCCAAAAAACCTATATAAAAGAAAAATAGGAAATACGATATAAGTTAAATGAATTTTAAAAATAATTAAGCTGTTAATTAAAAATTAATTAGTATAATATATTCAATATAAACAATATTTCCAACAATTTATATCATTAACACATCAAAAATTCTCCAATATTATAATCTATATTTTTATTAAAAATAATAAAAGTATTGATTATAATATAATTATTAATTACAATATATCAAAATATTAATTAACAAATATATTTCATTAAATATGGCAAACATTCTTTATTTTTAAAACAATAAAATATTGAGAAGTAAAACAGGCTTTAAATATTTTACAAGATTATTTTTATTATTATTACATTTTTATTATTATTATTATTATTATTATTATTATTATTATTATTATTATTATTATTATTATTATTCAAAGTATTAATATTTTTACCTTTGTCCAAGTGGATGGAAAAGTTTGTGTGAGAAACTTCTTTTGCTATCTCACTAATATCTAATCTCTGGCCTGTTTTAATTTTATATTTAAATTTTATAATTAAATGGGAAAAAAGAGAAATATACATATTTGCATATTATATGATATATATATTATATATATACATAGAATATATTCAAATAATGTATATTATGAATGTTTCACTTTTCAAAGAAAACTTTAGATTAAATTTTTCGCGCCTATAACAACAATACCTAGAGCTATTTCTTTAGCTGTTATCTAAGCAAGTATCAGGCCCAAACGAATGAATATTCTTATGGTCTAGCCCTTTTAAAAGATCGCTCTCCCCATTATCCCTCTCGTCCCCTACTCTATCTCTCTAAATGTATTCCCTCTCTGTCCCTCATCATTCTCTCCCTCTCTCAATCTTTCTTCTGACGTGAAGTCTAAAATGGATTTATTGAAACAAATCTAGATTTAAATCCAGATGGATTCCTAGATTTAGGAATGGATTTAGGAATAGATTTAGGAATAGATTTATTCCTGAATTTGGGAATCATGATTCACAGACTTCTTTCGAAACTTTGGCTCCAGTTTTACGATCAAAAAGCTAAAGAAGTGTCAATTCAGGTCGTAAAAAAGATATTAAGAGAAAAGTTAGTTAAACAAAAAATGTTGAAATGTAACTGAAGCTTGAGAAGTGGATTGCGAAACGAGATTTTGTTTTCGAATTATAAGTTTTTAATATCAATAAACCTAGTTTCTTGATTTCAGATATTGTGAAATATATATAAATATATATATATATATATATATATATATATATATATATATATATATATATATATATATATATATATATATATATATATATATATATATATATATATATATATATATCAGTATGCTCCTCTGCTCTCAAGTTGCATGTTTGTGCAACAATCCACTTTTTTTCCTATATCACCATGCTTGTTTTTTAATTATTTGTCAGAGTAATTTCACATTTAATTGGCTGAGAGGGGAGGGAGTGAGAGTGAGGAGGAGGAGGCAGATATATATATAGTGGCATATATGAGCATATATATATATATATATATATATATATATATATATATATATATAAATAAGGTTTTTGATTTTCTCGTTGCAATTATAATGCAACTTTCCTTAAAGTATCTCATAGGGATACTGAGCGAAATATTTTGAAAATGTTTTAAATGATTTAACATTAACTAAATAGGAAAACTTCATGGTAAGGCCTGTCTCAACCTGCCTGAAAATAATGATATAAAAAAAAATTTGTTTGTTTTAAAATCTCATTCAAAATTATTAAAGCTCTATTTCTGTTTTCTTAACTCATATATATATATATATATATATATATATATATATATGAGAGATATATATATATATATATATATATATATATATATATATATATATATATATATATATATATTATTATTATATATATTATTATTATCTCTTTAGTACCTAAGACAGTGGCGGTGTGTGTTACCACACCAGAACAGAAAAAAATAGTAGAAGAATATGACATGTCGAAAGAAAGCCCAGCCTACCGCCTCTTTTATACCTTTTAGTGAGAAACTCGCCACAGTCAGAAAAATCCACCCTAGCGCTTCACGGGTGCGACGGACTCTCACTGTGGCATCTCGTCAATGGGTCTCTCCTGAACAAAACCAGCAACCATACCTCCTAAAACCCGAAATTCACTCCTATTATGCACCTTTCTTCTCGCCTCTTGCCAAACTTACATTCCTCTCTCCAGGCATTCCTTTACTGACTCAATCCATTTTTTCTTCGGTCCCCGCAGGTAGATTCCCAACACACTCACCACTATACACCTGCTTAACCAATGACTATCATCCATCCTTTCCATTATGAACCAAACCATCTCAATGTAATTTCGCCTTTCGCATCTTCACACCACAACCCCCCTACTTTAGATCTATACCTCGATTCCAGGACTATAGTTTCACCTTACTGCACATTAACACAAAATAAACATACCCTCATGCAAGACCATTGCGCACTCAACACTTAGTCCTTACATCTACCAAGGATTTTAATTGTGCACGAGCTACCTCTTCCTACCCATTCACAATCCTTTCTTTACTACACTTCATCATCAGTTCCCTTTCATCCAACATATATATGCTAAATATTTAAACTCAGACATTCTGTTCCAGTTGCTCACCATCCAACATAACCTCGCACCGAGGACTTTCTTCACTCACAACCTATAACCTTACTCTTATCTATGCTTACTTTCAAACCACTCCTTTTACACACCCTGCCAACCCCTCTAAATTCTCTCTCAATTATTTGTCAGATAAAAGACAGATTTACATTCTCAGGACATTTAACTGTTGCCACGTTATTTCTGCTGAAATGTTTCCTCAGTATGATTCCATCTTTCCTGAGAAAAATGCAAAATGAAACCTGTTAAGTGTACACTTTCATTGACATAAAGAAACTTTAAAACAGAACTATCTATAACTAACTATAGCCTAGAAGAATTTCGTTCTATGTCTGAGCCATAGCTTTATTTGATTTCATACAGAAATCACTTGATGCCACTTCCCTAGTAAAAGTGAAACTGAAAGTTTTGTATCAACTATCTCCGATGACAACGTCCACAGCAGAGCTTGTTTTCCTTATTTAAAAGGATTAAAACCTTTCTTAGAAACACCATGGGGCAAGAAAGATTTCTCCGCCTTTAGCAATGCTTTTATGATGGAAATCATATTATGGGCATATAAGATTTTAATAATAAAGTGATTGGTAAAATTTTCTCAATCAAAAGATAGAAGATGGACTTTCTTTTTAAATAAAATTGTAAAGGTAAGTTACATAACTTTTTAAAAATAATTGTAAATTTTTTTAATTTTTCTAGATTAATGCTTTACGGTCATCAAAGCTCTTTTTTAAAACACACTCGTATATATATATATATATATATATATATATATATATATATATATATATATATATACGAAGTACATACATATGTCTATTTATTTCATATGTATGTCTTCCGATAATATATATATATATATATATATATATATATATATATATATATATATACATATATATAGATATATATATATATATATATATATATATATATATATATATATATATATAATATTATTGTGTGTGTGTGTGTGTGTGTGGAGTCATATGCAAAATGTAATTGAGTTTAGTTGCTATGAGTTTTCTTCTTCGATTACATATATATATATATATATATATATATATATATATATTATTACATATATATATATATATATATATATATATATATGCAGGTATATATATATATGCATATGAGTGAGTGGAGGAGGAGAGCAGGAGGAGGAGGAAAGAGTGAGAGAGTGGAAAGAGAAGAGCATATATACATATATATATATATATATATATATATATATATATATATATATATATATATAGTATATATATATATATATATATATATATATATATATATGCTATTTATCAGATTAGTACTTTTTATGGGTGAAATTAGATATTTGCATAAAAAAGTAATGACATTTTTGGAAACAGTATGTAAAAATGAGTATAAATGTTCTTTAAAAGGGAAAAACATGTATTAAAGACTTTTCACTTTTTTGTATAAAAATTTAATCAAATTCTCAAAAACATCTTTTTACATTCTGCTTCCAAATGTATTATTACTATTTTTACTTAAATCTAATTCAAAAAATGAGAGTATCAATCTAGTTAATTGATATATATATATATATATATATATATATATATATATATATATATATATATATATATATATATATATATATATATATATATATATATATATATATATATATATATATATATATAAAGAAATTATAGAATAAGAATGTTAACTTACCAAAATTCGTGAATATCTGTTGTCAAAAATATTCGAAAGGATGAATGCTTTATAGTTTACCAAAACGTCATTGGCTCATTGTCATGAATTTATTAACCACTTCTTTCAGATCAAGAGTATGATATGTTTCATTTTCAATGCTTAATAAAGCCAATGAACTTAGCCTTGTTTGTGTCATATTGCTTAAAATTTTTTTTATTAACTTGAGCTTTGAAACGACCTTCAGCTGTTGCAGATGTTACTGGTAACTTCAAATACAACTGAACTGCTGTACATAAGTCTGGTAAGCTACTTGCTAAGCAGCTATTCTATGAATAAAAAGTTTGCTAAATCTTTAATAGTTACCATATTTTTCATTTTGATTTCGTAGTCATTAATGTTTTGAATGTGATTAATTGTTCAATTAAACTGAAAGATAACTTAAATCGTATTTTGCTACCACTTTGTGCTCGCCTTTTTTTGCACTTTTGGCCTCAGAGTTTCATATTACAGCAGGAGCAAGAATGAAAATAACTCATTAACATTGTTCATGCTAATGAAACGAGTAGTTATCTGTTCATTTAATATATCAAGAGATTTATTGAAAACCCTTATTCTAAAGGCTTTCAATGGGTCTTCAATTCTTTCACCAGATAAAAGCTCATCAAAAAACTTTTTAATCTGTATTTGACGTCTGGAAGTAATTTTTGCTTCAATGTTCCAATGATGTGCTAACTCCGTAGCTTCTCTCACTACATCTTCAAATTTGTGTCTTAGCTCACATAAGCTTGATTTTGCTTGTCCCAATAGGTGAGTTGCTTTCTGAAGATCTGTATTTGGACTTTGCAACATTTTTAAGACATTGATGCTTTCCAATACTTTACTTTGAAACACAAGACAGAGAATAAACTCAAAATTTTCTAACTGTTTCCTGAGACCAAGGGCTTCGTTTCTTTCACTTGACTTCTTACTCATAAATATCACTTGAGATAAGAACTGCGAAATACTTTTGAAATTGTTTTTTTTTATTGCTAGTAAGGAATCATACTTGGATGACCACCTAGTTGGACACAATTTCTTTAGTGTTTTTGTGATACATTCGTTATTTGTTGAACAGCTGTTAATTCCTTGGCACCGAGCTGTACTAGAACTGAAATACATATATACTTTTTCCAGTTTTGTCATAAAATTTTTGAAGAGCCATTATTTGAAGGCTATGATTCGAGGGAAATATTCAGAATTTCAGGCTCGTATATTGAATGTATTCTGCATTTGGAACAATTTTCTTTATACGAGCCTGAAATCCTGAATATTTCCCTCGCATATTTGCTGCTCCATCATAGCCTTGACCTCTGCATTTTTCTAATTTAATGTTTTTGTTATCTAATACCTTAATTATTTGTTTTTCAAAGTTTTCGGCACTGTGCTCTGTTATGTTATAAAAACCCACAAATTTTTCTTCAATTATAAAATTTCCTATATTTGGTTGGCTTAAGTCTATTTTGACATACCTGATCACTACACTTAATTGATCTTGCTTTGAAATATCAGTGGTAGTATCTACAATAAGAGAGAAAAAAGGCTGTTTTCTGATATCCCAAATAATTTTCTCGAGCACACTATCACTTAATAGAGATATTATTTCATTTTGAATCTTTGGACTAAGGTATTTAATTTTGTTTTCGTTTGATAAATGTGCTTTAAGTAACGGATCATATCGAGATAGCATGTCAATAATATTCAAAAAGTTGCCACTATACTCCCCCTCTCTCTTTTACACTCTCACGGTGACCTCGGAAAGGAAGCTGACACAGTGCTAATGTCCTGGTTACATCAAAAATACGAATAAATATTGCTTTCCATTTATCACGATCTTCATTCATCAAAATGGGTAAGGTTTGATTATTTTTCCATGCATTGTAAATTAAGCACGCTCGTAAATGAGACGTACTTGCTTCATGAACCTTAATTTTTTTTTTACTGAGGCCTTGCCAATTATTCATTCGTTCATCATGCCAAGCATTATGAGATTTGCATATATCACTGGAATCATTTGCTTCATCACCAAACAACCAGCATGGTTCGCAATAAACTCCATTGAGGGTAGGAGAATAACATAGCCAAAATCGTTCTATTTTTTGCCCTGCTCTAGTATACATATAATAATATTCGCTGCTGAAAGATCTGTTGCTTTCACTGTCTTTTGGAAATGGTCCGTATGGTTTGCATGATTTCTCTAAAAGTATTTTCTGCTTTGTGCTATTGTCTAATTTTTCTGGATATTTGCCTCTATCGGTACAAGCACATACAATTTCACTTTCATCAGCAGAAAATCCTACTTTTTCTGGCTCGACTGTAGGCTTTTCTAATAGGTTAATACATTTATCACTGTTACTGTTAGATGCAACAATATGAATAATAGAATCGTCATATTCACTTAAATCACTCTCTTTCTCTTTATCAAGCCAATCACTTTTTCTCAAATCATTTTCGCTCTTTTTAAACAAAGAATCAATTTTAATGTTTTTTAGCCTCTAATTCTCTATTCAATTTTAATTTCCTTTTTTGAGAACCACTCAAATAACGAACTCCCTTTGACTGTGACATTTTTGAAAATAGGCAAGATTTTACAGTACAGACCAACACTGTAGTGACTGTGTAATATTACAACTATAATTCTGTTACATTATAAAATGAATACAACACTGTTTTGCACTAGTAATAGGCGGCCTTATAGGCCTATATAATAGAATATATATATATATATATATATATATATATATATATATATATATATATATATATATATATATATATATATATATATATATATATATATATATTGTGGTGACGAAGTCAAGGGCAAATACCGTGCAAATATTAAATTGTAAAACGTAATATGTGACCGCACTCTCATTTTCTCACCATGGCAAATTCGAAATTAAAATACTACTAACATGCCTCTAGCATTTTCATTCTAGCGCCATTTTTTTCTTTACGATAACGCTGTTCATGACGCTCTACATTAATTTCGCTTAACCAGCGTAATTAGGCTTACTAAAGCCAAGTTAATTGACTTTTATAACGTGGACACTGGGGTTTCAGGCTCAGCTTTGCTTTCACTTTCATGCTGTAAGCCCCTCAAATATATATTCCAACTTGCTCCATCGTTTAAGAACCTCCTGATTGTTAACCTTCTGCAAGAAGTTTCTGACAGCAACCACCATCAGAATCAATATATATATATATATATATATATATATATATATATATATATATATATATATATATATATATATATATATATAATAAAAGAAATCACTAACAATCTAAGACCGAACACAAACAATGTGTAAGGAAAACTGATTTTTTAGTGTTGCTGTAACTGACAAAAAAAATATATGTTTGTCATTGTTTTTTCAAAATTTTTCTATGTATATATACCATAGATAAATTGTCATAGGTTCATCATTGTCAGGAAACTGAACTCAAACAATGTTGAAAGTGCAATATAAGCCTTTTTTCCAGCAAATACACATGCCCTATATATATATATATATATATATATATATATATATATATATATATATATATATATATATATATATATATATATATATATATATATATAGTAGAGAGAGAGAGAGTAGAGTAGGAGATATATATATATATAGTGAGAGTGGAGGACAGTGGTGATATTCAATATTAGAAAAGAAATCAAAAGTATATTCCCATTTTTCGAACTCAACAGAGCAGTACCGCTATTATTATTACAGTTATGCTACATATATATATACATATTGGTTGGCTGGCTATTGCTGCTATTATTATTACATATACATATTATATACATACCTAAGTAATGAATGCCAAAGATATACATGTACGTATGAGATGTGGTCGCCGAATAGTACCGGGCCATTGCAAACAAATAGCTTGAATCATCGGAGTACTCTACGACGGGATTTAACTTTGCTTATTCATCTAACATTTAAAAAATATTTCATTTATCTTCGGTCGACGGGGACCAACAAGAGGACGTTTCATACCCCGAGGATGGTCGCCTGCGACAGCCTGTGTTATTCAAAGAGCAGGGGTTCGAGATCATTCGAGGATACTGCCGTTCACCGGAGAGCCCCGACTCCTTTACATTGAGAGAGGGGGGGACGGTATTCCTTTAGTTAAAGTAATACCAAAGTGTTTTTGGAAGTAAAATTATTCTTTTTTTTTTTAACTAAAGGAATACCATAGGGTAAACCGCAAAGATGGCAGGAGTCGGGGTCTCTCGGCCTCCCGGTGGACGACGGGGGGACTAATCCCCCCCGGGTCTCCGAACCCCCGCTCTTTGGTCTTTGGTTGTCGCCCCCCCTCTGTCCCCTGTCGGCTCGAGCCCTGGCAAATGGGGAAGCACTTTTAAATATTTTCGATGAATAAGCAAAAAAAAAATAAAAAATAAAAAATAAAAGTTAAATCCCATCCTTAGAATTTTCCGCTGATTCCAAATATATAATTTGTTTTACTGTAGGAGCTGCCGGTCCCTAGTTACATACTGTGAGCATTAAAAAAATCTGACCATCTATATATATATATATATATATATATATATATATATATATATATATATATATATATATATATATATATATATATATATATATATATATATATATATATATATATATATATTGAATTTTTTCTAAGTTCAAAAAAAATGGAAGATATACTTTTTTGTTTTCTTTTCCTAATATTGAATATACGTATTATCCAGAATTACAAACTTTACAATTTTCATTTTTTTAGGTGGTGATTCAAAGACGTATGATCCTATATATATATATATATATATATATATATATATATAGTATATAGTAGATCTATATATATATATATATATATATATATATATATATATATATATATATATATATATATTAAGCTATTTATAAGTGAATGGCTCCAGGTACAAAGATCAATAAAAAAATGTAAAATAATTTCAATGATTTTAGGGTAAATACATTAGTAAATACTGGATTTTCAAATGTAATTTAATTAATATTAAAAAAAAAAAAGAAATTGATATATATATTTTTTGTGCTTCACACCTATAGGCTTATAAAAATGAGTAGCTTTTGGCAATTTATTTCAGTTTAATTTTGATGAATGTTCGTAAAGTTTGTATAAATTGATGATATTTTTAAATATATATTTTTTTTTTTGATCCGGGGTGGCCTTCGGCCCCCTCTCTATATCATCCCCCATCCCCTAACGGGTGCCCCGCCTCGCTATGCTCGCGTTTCCGGGGGGTTTTTTTAAAATAAAAAAAACTCATAAATTATAATAATAATTGAAAATAAAAGAATAAAAATAAAAGAACTTAAAAAAAAATCATTAATATTAAAGTTAAATAATAATAATAATAATAATAATAATAATAATAATAATAATAATAATAATAATAATAATAATAATAATAATAATTGCTAATTTCTTAAAAATGTCATAATTATTAAAAATATTTTTAAATTTTATAAAAAATTTCACCTAATAAATATTAAAATTCATAGATATATGCAAATAATAATAGAAATTGCCATAATAATGAAAATACTTGAAGTTCGTTGTTTCTCTTATCAAAAATTTCCCCTTGATCAACGGAGTCAACCTCTTATAAATGTCATATATATATATATATATATATATATATATATATATATATATATATATATATATATATATATATATATATATATATATATATATATATATATGGTGGAGGCGGAATATATATATATATAAATTTATAGATATATATAATTTAGACTGATGCAAAATGTAGGGATAAAATTTTTTTTTAGTTTTTCAACAAGACACCCGCCAATTTTGTTTATATTGTAAAAACAACATTGGGTGCAAAATTTTAGGGTGATTGAATAAACCTTAGAGGTTGCTACCAAGGTTCGAAATATATTGTTCGCTGATTTCCACACTACCCATTGAGGTACAGCGTATAGCGCGTTAACTTTTTTTTAAAGTGGAAGTTTCCCCATGAGGCATATAATAACCACATACAGTTTCATCTGTTTATTATATATTATTGTTCCCTATGATGTAAGAGTATTGTTTTCTTGTTTTTGTCGGCAATAGATTTCCTGTAATGATGTATAACTTGTAGGAGGTATTGTTTCTGCTCTTCATCATTTGTTATCAGTTTGTTGTATTCTTGTATTAGCCGCACACCCCTCTCTGCAGTATCATTTACAACTTTTAGCTCTCTTACGATTTCTCTTGCTTTCATATAGCTCTCGTCATCATTCCACTCTGCAGCATCTTTGTCTAGAAATGTGTGAGGCAATGATAGTATGTCAAAGAATCGTTTTGTGTTGGCTGTAACGAAATCCTGCAATTGTTTTTGGGATACTGATTCAGGATTTATGGTTGCTCTTTTTCCGGTCTGGAATCCCCTTGTTTCTTTAGAGCATGCCTCATTTTGTTTTTTAGAGCATGCCTCATTTTGTTTTTTGTCTCAAGCAAAACCTCTGAATCAAAAAATGCAAGAGCAACAAGTTCCTCAGAGAGGTACCACAAATGCCTCAAAACTTTATTAAGAGCAGCACTTGCAATGGTATCATCTTTTTCCTTGTACTTTTGCAGCCTTTGTAGAAGATCCAAATCCGAACGTGGAGCACTGATGGCTATGGATGCCGTGAACTACGATCTAATATATATTGTTGTTAAAAAACAGGAAATATCACACAGTCCTCTTTCTTCTCTTGGAGTCAGCTTAAACTGGTTCTTAAACATCCATATTTTAATACAGTAAATTGCCTTAGACATCCAACGTGCCCTATGATATGCTCCCGGGACTTTAAATCTGATTTCTGATGTCGGAGTGTTACCAAGGAAAATCAATGTCAGCTCGAGAAATTCCTTGTAATCATTACGAGGGTGGTGTTTCTGAAGCTGCGCTTCAACAAATGTAACGATATCACCAGCTTCTGTTATTTTCTCTTTGATGACAGGGTTCTCTGCGGCTGTTTGGTACTTTGTCGTATCAATTTTCACCCACGCCGATTTAAATCTCTTAAAAAGAGTAATGCCAGGTCCAGAGGAAGCAGGCAAAGAGACAGAAACAGCTGCTTCCAATGTTAATTCTAAAATGTGATGGCGACAAGCTAGCCACAGCATGTGTTTACCCATTCTTTGCTCTAGTAACATACAGGCACCACTCTTATTACCTGTGTTGGCTGGAGTGGTGTCAAAGGACATGCACTTGACTTGCTTAGATATATCCCATTGCAATACTAATTGATATACTACAGCATCTGCAATATTTTTACCTGTTCCATGGGTAAGCTTCGGAACGCCAAGAAGCTTATCGACACCTAGTCCAGAAATTAGGACTGGCAGTCGTTTGATATTTTTATGACCGGTAATATCTTCCATTAATTTGCCATCCCAATGTATTTGCAGGGGACAATTTGTTTTGAAATCCTTCAGCAAGTTTTCTGCCATTTTCTTCCTGTTTTGTTGTCTTGCTCGTCTTACTGATGAATAGCTGATGCTATATTTTTCACAGTTGTGACCAAGAGCTTCTACTGCTGGGATCAAGATTTGTGAAGCAGATCTGTCACTTATTTTGGTAGCATCAAGAGCTGCAAGCATGGATGTGTCCATAAGTTTCACTCGTTTTGGCTTTGATTTCGTTCCTCTCGACGTTGATGGCTGATGAGGTTCTAACACATATTCTTCATCTGATGATGAACTATTGTTATTCGACCCTGATGTGTTTGAACTTGACAACGCAGCTACATCAAACGTTGTTGCTTCCCTCTTTCTCTTTGTAACAAGCAATGACTCCCTCTCTCTGGCAATCTTTTCTTTCCGTAATAACGTTTTATCCACTCCAACCATTTTGCCTTGTCTTTTTTTCCCGTTGGAGCATCAAAAACGCACGATCTTCGTCTATCTGTATCATGTCAAGAGCATTTGCATGCGCAATATCAAACAGATTATCTAAGTCGTTTTTCCATCTCTCTTGTTTCTGAACCAGACCATATGACTGTTTCTTCTTATTATTTCTGTTCTTTTTTAATTTTCCCCATTCATTGTAAAGTTTCTTTATTTTTTCGATGACATGGCATTTCAACACTGTTGGGATGCCTGCTTTTTCCCACACTGCCATTACGTCTACGGCAGTAGACAGAGTGGCTATTTTCACCTGTTGTTTTTTGTTCAATTTGTAGTTCATAAACAATGCCATTGTTTCCCGCTTTGATGGGAGCTGAGTCTCTTTCAGATATTCTATAGTATGTGAAATAAGCCAAATATCCGTTGTACGACGTGTACGCCTTTCCATATTTAAAACAGATGCACTTACTACACAGAGTCACAGCGACGAAGGTACTAATGTCTACGATAATGCGTCACAATCAAGACGTAACTCAAAAAGCTGTAAGGGTTGCTATTTGGTTTATTAAGTAGAACTGTAAAGTGTTGAAAATTACTAATTTCCACGAAATGTATATAGTAATCTGTAACTTTTCGGTTGTTTTTGCTATTGCTATTGCTTTGAATATTTTAGCTTTTGAAAAACAATTTATAAATACTATATTAGGTTTATGTGTACAATTTGTAAAACGATCTACATTCTAACGATTGCTTTAAATGTTCTAATGGCGGTAGCAGACTCTAAAAGTTAATCAATTGAGGTGAAATTTTGCACAGAATGTTTTTTTAAGACAATAAACATATTTAGAGGGTGTCCTGAAGATTTCAGAATGGTCGACTTTTTTATATATTCACGGGATTATTATTATTATTTTTTTTTTATTTCAGTGTTAATATCGTGTTTTGTTTTGTTTTGTCAAAGATCATTTTTCTACATTGTTAATTTATGAATATAGACCTCCTTTGTATACATATATTATCAGGTTAGTTTGTATATGCCTAATCCTTCTGTAAACATGTTTGTTGCTGTCAATGTAAGGAATGATTATATGGACTTTCTGAGTTGATAAGGAGGTTATGTTGTAATCTTGTTTACTTTCTTATGATTGGTTGAAAATATATTATCTATAGATTTGAGACTGTTTTATATACAAAGTTTCTTCAGTACGATATTTCCAACTGAGCTAACACCATGGCTTCTCTTCACACTCCCAAACTTGTTAACGACATATTTACGAGGACCTTTGTTATTCCCGACGCTGTATCTTTTATATTTATTCGTAAACCTAATGGTGATAGCTACATTGCCTGTATTCCTGCGGTAGGTGCATGATACACCTTTGTTCATTTCTGTTGAAGAATTCCTCCGCATTATTGATACCGTGGAAGAAGGGGTAAAGGCTGAGTATGTGATATCTGATACATCGAGTCATAGTGAAATATCCATTAGAAACGAAGGCGAGAGGGGTATTAATAGAATAGATGTTGTTTTCTCATATTGCGATAGTGTTAAAAGTATTGATGTACGTAATTACTGGAAACCTTACTCAGCTAACACATTCATACGTACAAGAATAGGGTTCTGCTTACATTCGCATGAGAATATTGGCAACAATGATAAAAAATAAAGAAGAAATATACGCATCTTGGACAATGTCGACATACTCTGACGAATTAATACATCTACTTCATGGCTTGTTTTATAAAATTTACACTGAAGTATGGGGAATACCTTATAATAGAATGTATAGCAGCTTGCTAACGACAACTGATGTTGATACATTTACTTCTCTTTGGCATGAGAGAATGCAATCTATAGAGTCTGAATATGCTGAAGAATGGGTTGGTGCATCTCGAGATATTTATTCCTATGTTATTTCAAAAGGAATAGGAGCTTTGGAGACTTATATAGAGAATGCACAGTTTCAACTTCACCCCATGTCTTCTGCGCAAATGTATTAATATATATATATATATATATATATATATATATATATATATATATATATATATATATATATATATATATATATATATATATATATATATATATATATATTTAAAAACTTGTGTTCTGTAATATTTTAAAAATACCTGTATGTAAACATTGTATATCTCTTTATATATATATATATATATATATATATATATATATATATTTAATATATATATATATATATATATATATATATATATATATATTCTTTATATTTAAATAATGCACTTTTTCAGTAAAATTATTTTTTTTAAAAATCTTGTTTTAACTCACCCTTACTATGTATTATTATGTTGTGTTTAAGTTTGTAAAAGAAAAAAAATGAGGGATATATATATATATATATATATATATATATATATATATATATATATATATATATATATATATATATATATATATATATATATATTTATTAA